>JAHLJT010006730.1:0-16598 GCA_031308135.1 Acheta domesticus
TTAATCATTGTTTGCATTGCCCAGTTATTTAAAATGTCACATTTTCAAATGAGACATACAGTTTTATAATTTTTTTTACCAAATAAATAGAAATAAATAAATGTACACTCATTCATTATTGTTTTGCATTTCTAGAATAGGTACACTACCAAGGTTTATGATAAATGTTAATTAATTTAATTTGCTTAGGTGTACGAGTTAAGTTTCCATTCTGGAGGTGATATTCGAGTTGCAGTATGATGTGATGGCAAGATATAAGATGCTCTGGCAAGATATAAAAAATTTGACTTCACCAACGCTAGAAGATGGAACTTCACCAACAGTGTTTCCTACAAGCCCAACGCCGTTTTCAAAGAACATTCCAAGAAAATCCTATTACTAAGTGTGCCAGTGTAAATTTTTCCCCCCTTGAAGCTGCAAGTGGTGCGAGTCATGAATGATATTATAGACAAGTATATTATTTTGGTAACATAAATCAATTAATATTTGCCTGTTTTAGATAAACTTGATTAAACAAGTACTGGAAATGTATTAAATAAATAATGAAACCAATTTAGAGTTTGTGAACAATTAAAAAAAACGTTGGTTTCAGAATGTGTAATTAAAGAACTGAGTGTAATAAATATTGTATTCTCATTATCTAAAGTTTATTTTGCAAATTTATAAATATTAAGGGCACTGTCCAAATTAGGGAAAATATTTTTGTATATTTCAACTTCAGTGTTACAAGAGGTTAATATGATGATTTTTTAATTAAATGTAACCAAATTTGAATTGGTAAATGAATCATCTGAATAAATCCTGTATCAATAATATTATTGTTAGTTACAGGAAAAATCTATTCGAATTTTACTGAATATACTGTCAAAAGTAAGTATCACTTACTTTAAAGTAAGTATTAAACTTAAAAGTAAGTAAGTCACAATTCAGTATTGTTCTGCTTATTTGTTGATTTCAATGATAGTTTATGTGTCAACGTGGTGTAAATTGACGCGCTCAGATCTGCAGTAACCAAATCAGATTGCTATAGAAAATGAAAAAATCTCATATTGTAGCCTTAACAGAAGAAAATGGTGCAATTTTTTAAAAAGGAAAACATATGAATAATTCTACAGTTTGATAAAAAGAATGAATTATAATTTAAATTTTGGAATGATTCTTTACAAGTCTTGCAGTTGAATGTTTTTTAAAAATTACTTGCCATACAATCAGGTGAATTGATTCCAAAAATGCTTTTTTTGGGGTTGGCATTTACAGGGATCATCTCAGGGCATCTCTACTTCATATGTTCCTGTTTCATGTGTTTGTTCATATGGCTGGGAAACAATTTTTTTTAAGTAAACAGAAAGTTTCCTTCTGTTTTGTCTCAATTCTCAATAAGTTTGGCATGGTTCGTGTTTATTAAATAAAAATGTCCTTTGTGAATTAAAAAAGTTATTGAGGAGCGGAGTTTCAAATTAGATCCATTGTAATTTCCGATATAGCAAAAAAAAATTTCTTAGGGCCCCTAATTCACATTCCTGCTTCTAAAGCGACTGACTCCAAGTTTGGTTAATTTATGTCTTAATGAGAGGAAACCATCAATTGTGAAGATCCAATTCCATAAGGATGGAACTTTTTCGGTCTGTTAGTGGTTGGGTTCAATCTCATTTGTTAATATCTTTTGCTTTCATGTTAAAAGGTTTGTGAGGGCTACTATTTTGATCCAACAGTTGATGAATTGAGACCTTCCGCTTTCCCATTGCTTGAATTGAATAAATTGTTTAAAAAATTTAAAACCTCTGCTGTTGCAAGATCATCTTTATTAGGAATTTTAAAGTGCCAGATGGAGTTTCAAATTCAACTACAGAAAAAAGTGGTAATTGTACACGTACAATTTTTATGTATATGTACCATGCAAACACAAGCGCTTAAAAAATATTGGACCCTCTGTTCTTGACTTGATGAAATTGCATCTTAACTTTTGCTTGTAGCTCCATACAACATTAAACTTCATTCAAGTGTACGTGGGATGTGATCCAATAAATTTAAGAGTAGAATTCGAGAATAATGAATAAATGTGAAATTGAAAATGAATAAGAATCCTGTGTATGAAATTAAATTGAAATTGTGAAAGCTAATAATATTTAAATTTATATTTACCATCTATTCGAGATATAAATTCCATGTATGCCAACACTGATTCACTAAAAACCTGTGTGGTATATTTAACTAATTTTTTTTTCATTTTGTTGGTTACATATGTTGATTACATACGTTGATACATACAATTTCCTCATGACCTTATTAATTTTGTTTACATATGTAACAAGGCAATAGACTTTTCCTATGATGTGCCATGAAGCTAATTTAGTTTCCTTCAAATTTCCTACATCTATTTCCAAAGTTTTAGTTAGAAGATTATTGTGAATTCCTTTCAGCAAATGAGGCACATTAAACAGGTGAATTATTCTGTTTTGTCAATGAGGTAAGTTAATCCTAAAAAATAATTATTTTCTGAAGATTATATAAATATAAAACATTTATATAAATATAATACTAAAAATAATGTGAAAATATTAATGTAGATATACAATATAAATTCCACACAGTAAAACAATTGTAAAATCTGTTAATGAATCAGTTGTGTTTGTTGTAATAATGACATTACAAAAATTCTGAAGAAGAGATGAATAAATTTCAAATCTAAAAATCATTCATGTTATTTTTTTTTCATTGAACACAACTTATTTAAAAAAATCCACAAAAATGCATAGAAAAATCAGAAATGTGACTATATAACATATGAATATACAAACAAAATATTTACTTTGAGCATTGTTAGCTTTTATTCTTTTTTCTAGTTTTTTCTAACACGGAATTAACACTTTCACATTTCATGATCCCTAATTGCACTGTTTGTGGAAAAAGACAACTTAATATAATGTTAGAAAACATTTTTTTTTGTGCTAACTCTTTCATAATGAGCAATTAATTGTAAAAGTAGAAAATGTAATGAAAGTTATTTTTACATCAATTATTTTAAATAATTGTGTAATAAAAGTTAAATGACATTTACCAACAATATTAAAGCCACCATCTGTAACCACTCTAATGCATACATCATAGTAGCTGGGGTGTTGATGTTTGGTTACAACTGAAACTAATGAAATGGGAATTTTCTATCATTTTTTCCAAGTTTTTCATCTATGTATTCGTGTCAAATATTCATTAAAAATTGTTATATGTAAACAAGATATTATTTAATGGTCTACAGATCCCAATTCATTGCGGAGATTGTAAATTTTCTACTATAGAAAATACCCCCTCCTTAGAAGTGAGGGTTCTGTCTCACCAATCGTATCCAGGTGTGCTTATTTGATTAATTTCATTCATACATACAATTTTATTATTTTTTAAAATATTAAAAACATATTTTACCAATTAAATCTTCGCGATTTGTTTTTCAACCATCGCTCTGGCCTAAGTTTATTTTTCGGGAGTTTGTGATACGGCAACCAAGAGGTTAAATAATACAATTATTTGTAGTAAAACTTAAGAAAAGCAGATAATAACCATGGATATTCCCTACACTCACCATAATCTGCATTCGCTCAACTTTACTCAAAATGCGCGCGAAAACGCAACAGCAGCGCTATCTTCGCTATCGTAGTGACCGAGGAACTAAAACTTTGTCCCCCGCTTTTTAACATTGAGTGAACCAGCCCTGGTGCAAAACGAATGCCCTTTTGTGGATACCTTTGTTGAGAGGATCGGAGAGGATACCCTTTGTTTCTTCCCTGCAAAATGCCACGACAGAGGCGATGCCAAATCTGTTTGCTTTTCCCAGCGATGTTCAAAGGTAATTGTGTTTAACACGTGCTCGATATGTTAATCTTATATTTTTATAATATTATATTGTTCATGCTTTTATAATTATTATTATTAATATTATTAGTACGATAATTTTCACATTTTTATGAATGTATTTCTATTACCATCACTATATTTTATGTGGAATAAATAGAAGACGATATTATTGATAATTTTTTAAATATAACTTCAGGTGTATTAAGGGGCTGAAGGCAATTGAGAGGATCGGAGAGGATACCCTTTTCTTCCCTGCAAAATGCCACGACAGAAGCAGTGTTGGTTGCCAAATTGCTGCAAGGCCAAATCTGTTTGCTTTCCCCAACGATGTTTGGAAGGTAATTGTGTTTAACACATGTGCTCGATATGTTAATCTTACATTTTTATAAAATTAAATTATATTGTTCATGCTTTTATCATTATTATTATTAGTAGTAGTAGTAGTAGTACGATAGAAATACATTCATAAAAATGTGAAAATTATTACCATCACTATATTTTTTTGTGGAATAAATAGAAGATGATAATATTATTGATAATTTTTTTAATATAACTTCAGGTGTATAAAGTAGCTGAAGGCAATTGGCGTCCTGATGGCTTCCTGTTCATGGCGCACTGTAACTAGTGGTCGATATGTGTGCGTAGATCATTTTACACCACACATGATTAGTGCCTCTAGGAGAGTGCTGTGTAACGCAGTACCAACTCTCTTTTCTGATGTATGTTCTGAGGTACCTGACAGGATGCTCAGGGCATTCTTGCAGAGTGTACCAGAGGAGAGAGGTAAAGTATTCACTGTTTACAGTTATTGCACATTTGCTTTTAGGATGTTACGAGCACATTTTAATTTAACATTATTTTTTTGTCTCTAGTCTTTTCCTTTCATTCAAGTGAACAGAGCTTGCAAACTTTGGGTTTGGACTGGACCAGGCTGTCTTCAGGTATTGTGAAATCCACCAAACAATGGTGATTACATTCTTGTAATGGATGACATTACAATTTCTGAGCACAAAAATTGAATAAGCTGCTCAGAAATTCTGTGAAAAACATTTGTTGCATCTTGTAAACATTACTTGAAGCAAGTACCATTAAAATTGTATTAAATTCAATCAAATTAGCAAAACATACTTTAAAGATGACAGAAAGAAGTAAAAAGTGACTTGGTAGTCAAAATCGATGAAAAATGCAAAAAAGGGCATATAAAAATGGGGTCATTTCCTTTTGTTATAACAAGAGCTGGGAAGTTAATGCAATTGCAAGTTTTTTGTCAATGGTCATATTTCCCTGAAATTGTAAAATGTGTGTTTCATGGCAAAATATTGGAAATAAAATAAGAAATTATTTGCATATACTGCATACCTTGTGTTTTCAGAGCTTTTTGGCATATAAATGAATGTTTTTTCATATTGTTCGACTTCTTCGCTAAAATAACACAAAACCATAAATTTCCAAGTAAAAAATTTGTATTAATACAAAGCATGAACTTTCCTGTTGCTTCAAATATGTTAGTACAATGAGTAGATACTTTGTTTTTAATTTGCATATTCCCTGTCTCTGGGTGGCAAAAATATGTAATCTTGTTAAATATCTTTTTATGACCAAACATTTTTGTGGCATATTTGTATGCATATTTCAGTGCTAAAAGCTTGCATAAGCTTCCCAGTTCTAGTTATAACATAAAATGAATATCTATACTAAAAGGTACTGGTCTAAAGTGAAAAGATAAGGAATTACATTTCGTTCAAATCCACCCTCTAGTAATTAGCCTACTGTTGATAGTGAACTCGGATACAGTGAATTCTCAGTTATAGTGAGCTTAAGTCATTGGTCCTGTTTCATTTACATTACAAATTAGCATAAGCAATCCCTTACTTTGTGAATGCCTGCACAGGAAAACAGTTGTTGAATGGCGCTGATGAACATAAACTAGTGTTATACAGAATAAACTTTGTATTATTGTTTGATAATTGTCCATCACGTTTAATAATTTAGATTTGTCATTTAAAAATGAAGAGAACTAAAGTTCTACAGCTGAAAGAATCTTTTATTTATTTATTTTTAATGAGGTCCATTCACTAGCCAAATCAAACAAAAAGAAACTATCCTCATTATCTTCATGTATTTTTGAAGTATTTTAAGTATTTCTTTTTTAAATACACCGATTTTATGTATTTAAATACTGCCCAGCCCTGTCTACATTTTATTTGCAATGTATTACATATTCTTTTAAAATTATTCATGAAAGATTAGAAAGACATTTAGTTCAAATGTACATGGTTAATCTAATTTATAGAACTTACAGAATTCACTCCACAAAATATTATTAAAGTTTGTCTCCAGTTTTTCCTCATGTTGGATGGGGTTTTTACCAGAACTAAGCAATATTAAAACAAAAGGCACTGATCCACATTGGAATGTTTGAAACAATGCTCGGTAACTCGCAGATTTTGTAAATGGTAAATTGTGTGAAAAAGATTAAAGAACTTGTTTTCAGCCACACAAATGTATAAAATTTTTACTGGCTAGCTACAGTATTTGTCCATCCTAGTTATGCAAGAGAAGCATTCGATTAAGACATTATTTTACTAAAAACTTTGGTGTGTATTGTAAGTCATAGTTGAACAGTATTAGTACATATTTATGTTAATATTATGTATATCATTCCATATAAATCTGAGCATGAATAAGAGCTTGCACTGTAACAAGTGGGCAAATACATAAGTATATATTTACTACATATCAATGTATTGACAGTATATGAATTCAATTTACACGTTTTGTATTTACAAATCTTAGTATGTTGATTCATTTCAGTGCTTTGAATCTTGGGCCAAAGGGTTTTGAGATTAATTGATAGGATCTTACTTATCTATGTTTGTATGTTATGACTAGAAAAGTTCAAGTCGATCACTCAATTGTATTTTCCTATGTTTAACTCTTACTGTTTGGTAACGGTGCACTTTATACTTTTCACATTGCAACTCACTTTAGGCTTATTGCAATATCCATATATCTGTGTGTTTTTTAATTGTCATCACTGTATGCCAATGAATTATGCTATGTTTTTGCTGCTTTTTAAAATTTCTTTTTGAATAGATTGTCAGGGTTTAAATATGTATGTAGGGAGCCAACAGAAAGTTGAATTAGTGATATTTCACAATTTTTGGATGTATGTGTTTTGTGCCTTTGTATTATGTCTTTGTATTATTCCATGTTTAATTTGAAAATAAATGTTAAAATGTGAAATCACTTTCGTTTATTTTGCATGTTTATCCTAGATTTCTTTCCCTGCCTTCAAATTCCTAAATAGTGTAACATTTATTTTGTTCTTAATTCATCTGCAAATCATATGTACTTATAAATAAATTCAAAAGTCAATATAAATAATATTGGAAGTGAAACAGAGCTGTACTCTCTTGACACCGGGGTCGTCTTCGCTACTCGTTTTGAGTGGGTCGTCGTGATTGGCTGATTCGTATTCCCGGCATATTTTTAAAGCTTCAACGCTATTGGGGCCCGCGAATGGCGGCGTCCCCCACTCTCTCTGTCGGTTCCCCCCACCATGTCAAATAAGAGCTCTCCAATATACATTGAGTGCCGTCTCTGTTATATACTCTCTGATTGAAATATTATAGAACAAGCAAAATGGTATTTTGAAATGAAACTTTCTTAAATAGAACTTGAGATAATATTTGTTTAGCAAATGGCACATTTTTCAAGAGTGCTCAAAAATCTTTGAAGATTTCAAGAAAATATATAAAATATGTTCAAAAGTTATTTATATATGAAATAAATTTTGAAGTATATCTTCAATGTGAATATAAGGTTGTATGTAAAATTTAAAAATTACACCTTTCTAATTTTTGTAAATTACAAAGTTTAAGTGAAAATGTGTCATATACAATATGAGTAAAGTGCTCTTTGCACATAGAAAGTCTTAAGAAATATTTGGGGCCATTTTCCATAAAATTTTGTCCTTGCATTTTTGATAAGTTTTCACAGTTGGTGAGTGAAATCTAGATATTTATAAATCTATCTTCTTATTTATAATAACAGCTAATGTAAGTTCTGACAGAAGTCTTGAATGAAAAGACAGATGTCTTGAAAAAAAGAGGCACCCATTACTCTGTAAGGGGTGAGAAATGCATTGATTTGTTAAATTGAAATTAGTCTGCAACCCTCAACAAACCTAATGTGGACAGAGCATGTGGGAAAGTCTGAGTGTGTGAGGCTGTGTAATATATGATCGTGATAAGAAAATATTTGAGTAATCAACCACTCTATCAACATTTTGAAAAACCTTCATGAGACAATATTCAAAGTCCTTCCTTTCAGATACATTACAAAGAGAAAATTCCTACCTTTTATAATATTAGTTAATTTTGTAGAATGTTAAAAAATTTACCACCCACGTATTTAAAGATTTCCATCAGATAACATGTACATCCAATGCCTTTCACCAACATCTAACTTATGATATAGCGTTTCACCAACAAGTGCTGAAACATCATTTGGACATGGAATAAGATGCAAAATCAGGAAGGAGTAGATTAATTCTGAACAACAATTTCTTTGGATGAAATCAAAATAATATTTCTTAAGTTTCTTTGCATCTACAATTTTTGTAGTTACCAAATTTACTTTCCAAATTATTAATTCCATCAATTATTTAGAAAACTATTCTCATCATTGAGATGAAATATTTTACAGACCATTGATTTATATTCAGTCTCTTATGTAATGTTCTCACATGATACTCACAATGTTTTTCCTTGATCATGACGATCTACTTCTGCTTCCAAATCCAAATGTACATGGTCTCCTCCATTTGCCATTGCAGGATCTTCTATGAAACTGGCCATGGACTGGATTGTAGGATGATTGAACAAATCTGTTAATACTAAATTTAATGATAAATGTTCATTCATTTCACTTAGCAAGCGAGTAGCTAACAGGGAATGTCTAAAAACATGAAGACACCAAAAATTAAAATCACAATATTACACAATATTACCAAAATATCATTATATAAATAAAGAAAATAAATTAACATACCCGCCTAAATCAAAAAAGCTCTCTTGAACATCCACTGCTGGCAATCGCAGGACATGGCACCAAATCTTGGCAATTTCATGTTCCATAGGGGTGGACGGTAAATCTTGAGGATCAATTCCACTGTTTTCACTAGCATCAATTTTTGGTAACGCCGATTTATCTAGTTTGCCTGATGCTTCAACAATGGAATACTACATACACACACAAAATTAAAGTCATTCACTTCAAACCATCAGAACAAATAATTTTGCAATAATTTTAAATATGCTTAATTTTTTTCTTATATATTTATATACATACCTGTTAAGGAAAACGAACTTTGAAGGTATCATGTAAAATGGCAGCTTCCTCTTTAATGCAGCCCGAACTTCTTTGCGAGAGGTTTTGCCTTCAGGAACAATGTATGCAACCAATATCTTTCTGAGCCTTCATCTCCCAGAGCTAAAACACAACCTGTGTTAACCATTGTTAAGTCAAGGAGAGCAGTTTCCACTGCCTGAAAAGAAGAATTTTGGTAAAATAAATTATTTCATCTGTGTAATGTGTACTGTTTATTTAATTTACATCAATACATAAATAATACCTGAAGTTCTATGCTATATCCTCGAATTTTCACCATTGAATCACACCGCCCACATATTTCAAGATTTCCATCAGATAACATGTATCCCCAATCCCCTGTACGATACAACCTTTCACCAACATGTGCTGGGACATGGTCTGGACGTGCAATAAAACGTTGTGCAGTAATTTCTGGTCTATTCAGATACCCAATTGCCAGAGTAGGTCCACCTACGTATATCTAAAGTTTGGAGAAAAAAAATCTCTATGAAATATTTCCTGAAATACTAATTCAAAAATATTTAAAAATATATATATTTCTATATTTACTTCACCAGGTGCTCCAACAGGTTGTATATTGAGTTCTTCGTCCATTATAATAATATGAACACCAGGGAGTACTTTGCCAACAGGGCAAAACTTTCTCTGTTCATATTCAGCCATATCACTGAGATCTGTAACATCAAACAAATATAATTGTTACTAATATTTATATATTTTCAAACATCCAAACTGAATAATGGCTTATGAGGAGAACTACTGACCTGCACAAGCAAGATCATGGCATTCAGATACACTGTACAAATTCACAAGCTGAATTTTGGGGAGAAGTTTGGAAATGCGCTCTTTTAGTAAAGTGGTGAGAACTTCTCCACAAAACCATATTTGTCTGCAAAGAAAAATCAGTTTCTAAACCTATGATTTATATTAATTATGAGTATAGGTAAGTTAACTGACAATACCTCATAGATTGAAAAGCCTTTTCTAATTCTAGACCTTTAAAATCTAGCAAAGCTTGTAGTAAAGATGGTGTAAAAAGCATTCGAGTTATCTTGTGTTCTTTTAAGAAGGTAACCAAACGAGGTGGATCATAGATCACATCATCAGGTACTATATATAAAGGTATTCCTGCATAGAATTGAAGTATTAGTATTTATTGTCTTCAGTAATTAATTTTAATAATATACTGGTAAATGATACCAATTTTTTATACCTTTCAGCAGGGGTCGTAACATTTCCCAAACAAAAAATATATTGCAAGCTTCACGATCATCAGGTTTGTAAGGATACGATATGTGTCTCCAGTGGGTAAGAAAATACTGCTCATCGATGAGGACACTGAATTCCTGAAATAATTCCAAAATTTAAATTTATAAAGAGAAGGAAATTATACTGCAAAATACAGTGAAAGCTGTATTAAGAGACAAGGTTTGTTATGTGAAAAAAGTGGTCTTTTATAGGGGAGGTCGCCTCTATTTTCTTGCATGCATGACACATTCTATGTCCTTAGGAGCTCAAAACCTCTCTTTTCTCACACAAATAAAAAAAAATCTTCGAGTGATGGGTCTTGGGTAGGTGTGAAGCTCAGATTTCGGACACAACACAAACACTCCTGTAAGACATGGCAAGGTTAAAACCTCTGATTTCAGAGATTGGTATTCTACAGCACCAGAGGTTCTTTCAGGAGTGTAAGGTAAAGAAAGCTCTGTTAATTCAAAGAATTAATCGTTAGTTCAACTTAATATCTGCCTTCTCATTAAAAGAAATTAAACAAATGGGGGGAAAATCCTGATTCCCAGCACCCCCTGCCTTCTGATATCCTTGGAAAATAGAGCTGAGGCACAGGACATTTTCATGAATGTCATTTATGTTGCCAATTTCCATTTTAATTACTGAAAATTTGGTGTTCTACTTAAAACTTTTCTGAAAGTGGTCTCATAAAAGGAGAAAATAAAATAAATTGCTAATAAGGGGTTGGTCGGGGTCACCGAGAGAGGTGGTCCTGTGAACAGTGATATAATTTGCATTAAATAAAGGAGGTTTCAGAGTCTGCTCCAAGAAAAGTCGGTCATTGAGAAGAAGGTTGTTGTGGAGGGGCTTTCTGAGAGGTTTCACTACAATATGACAACAATTAATCTGAATGTATACTTTGTAATACTTAGCTTATCTTTAATTTTCCAGTTTGAAAGTTTGCCCTTTTGACCGTCAGAACTATACTGTCATTAAACAAATTTTCTTGTTACACAAATTACGTATTCATATTACTTGATTATTAGTAACCTTTCAGTCTCATAATCATTGAATTTAATAATTAACTTTACCTTTTGGTTTCCCAGTTGTACCAGAAGAGTAAACCGTATATGCCATGTCATCTAATCCCACTTCCACTGGCTCAGAAATGGTTCATTTTTGCAATTTCTTCAATCCAACCATTTTCCATAATAATAATTTTATTTTTTTTCCATATGATTATTTAATCTTTCAGTAAAAAGTTTTTTTAGTACATACTGCTACTGGTTCTGCATCTTGCAATACTGATTGCAATAATGATTGGGGATAAGATATTTCCAATGGCAAGTAGGCTCCTCCTAAAATATAATGAACAGATATTATGTATTTGTATTATTAAGTCTTTATTGATGAGATTTTTCAGATGAGTGGAACATTCAATACTGACCTGCCTTGAGAATGGCGATATAGCTAATTGCATATTCAAGGCAACGATCCATTAAGATCCTACAACAGTGTTCCTCTTCACTCCAAGGTGTCGTAAATGAAGTGCAAGAATGTCAGTAACTTCATTAAGTTCTTGAAAAGTCATCTAAATAAAAAAAATTCCTGATGAATGTGTTTTTGAAAGTAATAATTTCTTTATCATAAAATTAATGTTTAATATTATCAGAACATAGGCAAACAATACATTACTTTGCGGCCATCATGAGTGACAATAGCTGTGGCATTAGGTGTAGCCAGAGCTTGTTTTGTAAACATATCATGCAGGCATCCTTGCTTATCGTAATCATCCATTTTCACAGGATTTACCATTCTTCGAGACCTGAAATACATTACAATGGGATATGTGATGACAAATTTCAAGAAAACAAACATATCACATTTAGAAGTATTTAACCAATAATGTGATTTGGGATTCTTATTATTGCTATTAAGATAAAAATACTAAAATGAGTTTCTAATGTAATTATTTCTTTACAAAAACAGATACATTTTCCTTTGTTTTAGAGAAAAAAATTAAAAAGAAACAAGTGGAAAATACATTGTCAAAATTATATTAGCAGAATTGCAAATGAGCAAATTACAGAATGAGATAACATTTATGATACTGTTTTTACCAATGGTATATATTATAAAAACAAAGAGTTAATTTGAATATACTTAATCTTTATTTCTTATACAAAATACAATGATGAAAAATCAATGATCAAATATTTTAATTACAAAGGTGATTTTATATTCACCATGTTTCCCATTTCTCAAGAATTAATTAAATTGTTCAAACTTTTAATTAAAAATTGGTAAATAATTGTTACTTCTTAAAATTATATTTTTAATTATACTTCTCTATTGTTTTTATTAATCTTACTTTTATGGGCAAATGTTATTAAAATATCTGGATAAGGATATCAATTAAAATACAAATGGTCTCAATGGTCCTTTGCCAAATTTAAAGTTGAAGGAAACTATCTAGTTTCATTACTTTCCATTGTTCTTTGGAGGAACATAATCAATGGTACAAAAAAAACTAAAGAGAAAATGTATATTTTACACAAAATTGAAAGTGCAGAAGAAATACTTTGTGTCTTTGCTTATGAGAAAAGGAACAAGAAACCTGTCATAGTAAAAACGCGTGGCTCAGGTGACTCACATGATGCCGAAATATGAGAAAAGAAACAAAGCTTAGGGGTTGGGGCGTTTGAGCTGAGGGAGACGCCTAGCGTGTGCTTCCATCTACTAGCAAGTTTCAGTATTAGGCGGGGCGTACAATGCTTGGCTAAAATTCGAAGGATGTGAATCCAGAAACATTTTGAGATGTTCGTAGAAGACATTTTCAAATCTTGAATGATTCTGAGAATATCTTCTTTGACGAGTAGTGCATCAAAAGTCCCGTGAAACAAAAGCAAACCAACGATCAATAAAACGGGCAACCAACGATACGGAATCGCATGGCGGGAATTTCAACCACACTTATTAATTGTTCGTACAAGTAAAATAATAGTAGAAGTAGCAATTATTCAAAAAATATTATTTATAAAAAAATCAGAACGCCAGCGATGCTCTCAAAGTTTTGACAATTAGAGAGACTAATATTAGAGATCGGGTATCAGATAAGAAGTTCAAAATATGCAAACACACGCGTAAAACAAAACAAAACTTAGAGGCGCTACAGAAGGGCACAGACTTTCTCGTATTAGTTTCTATTTCCTTTGGTCTCGCCTAACTATTCGGACTTGCCACATGCTCTTGCCAGCTACCGTCTATCGCCGCCCAACGAACATTTTTTGCATTTTTTGACTTTTCGGTTTCCTAATTGTAGAACGGAAATATTATTTTAAGAGTATTACAGAACAGTAAAACTTCATACAAAATGACGATTATCTTTGAAAAATTGTGGGGCCGTTTTTAAGAAAATGGCGTTTAAGCGCTACTGTAAATTCGCAATTTGAAGCTCTTTTTCACAGAAAATTTTTGAGTTTTCGAAAAACTTCATAAGCAGTTATTTGAAACACTTTAACTCACAAATACAATAGTATTTTCAAATTGCTGGAATGTGCATATAAACGGCGTGAGAGATATTTAAAAAAATGGATTTTTGTAATTTTTGAAAAAACAAAATAATGTAGCAAATTAATCTTATGTCATCTCAAAGAGCGCAATTAGCATTATATGCACGAAGAGTTTGAAGAAAAAGTTTGGAGCCGTTTTTAAGAAAACAGCGATTTAGCGTTTTCTGAAAATGCGGAATTTTAAGTTTTCACAGGAAACTATTGAGTTTTCGAGAAACTTTACATGAAATTATTTAAGGCCTATGTACTAATATATTTAATGTAAAAAAATCGCCGTTAATATAAATATTAACGACGTGAGAGATAACAAAGAAAAACTTGTGTAATTTTTGCGACGTGAGAGATAACAAAAAAAAACCAAACATATATTTGTGTAACTTTTGCGAAATAAAATAGAGCAATATGGTATTAATGTCATCTCATAGAGCACTATCCCTACTAAAAGTTATAAGAAAAAATTTAGAGCCGTTTATGAGAAAATATTGTTTTTGTTATTTTTTAAAAATTGCGTAATATTGCGCGAAAATTACTAAAATTTTCAAAAACTTTAATGACCTTAATGAAAGAACTGTCTATGGAGAACAAACATTATTTGAAGGAAACATCTCTATCTTTATTTTGTAGTTGTAAGAAGAAGCCGAAAAAATTTTCAAAATTTTGAAAATTTCCGAAAATTCAGAGTAAACCGCGAAAATCGGACGTATGTCAACTTAACAAGTGTATTTTATATTATTCCTACAAGAAATTTAAAGAAAACATTTGGAGCCGTTTTTGGAAAAAATAGAAAATGCCTGGGGAGCTGTACGTAAAGTACCCCAAATTTTATAGAATCTTTTTCAACATCTCAAAGTTTTACTGAAGCCAGATAGAGGAGTTTCTTCAATTTCAAAAAATCCTACTTATGTTGAGGCGTTAGTGGTGTTCACAGACAGACGAACGGACGGATCTACTGACGACGGACGGACAGACGGACGTTTTCCTTTCAATTGGTTTTCCGGTATCAAGGACCCCCCCAAACAGGGATTCTGGCTACAGCACATGTTAGGGGATTTTTTTCTTTATTTAGAAACTGGTTTTATCCACTTTTACGTTATCAGGGCCCGACAATGACTTTTCCTGCCGAAAATTCGTCGTTTTTTTCGCGCAGCATTAGATAACTTCCCTATACGAGTATATTACTCCCTCTAAACGTATGTATACGGGGAAAGTAGAAATGTATTGTAATGTGCGAAACAGATCCTGGAAAATGTTCATTGTGCAGAGCTGGAAAACCGGACAAAAGCCTTGAATTGAACCCATCGCTGGTCACCCTCTACTAAATGAAAAACTACCTTGAAAAAATTGAACAATGACCTTATTTGAAGATGATCTATTTTTTGAAACATTTCATTGAAGAAAAAATGTGTATCTTCATAACTGTAGATGTAGGAAGACGCTGAAAAATATTTTAAATTTTTGCTATTTTCAAAAGAGAATTTTCACGAACACGAGACCTCTACCATTCTGTTAAGTGTTGCACACGCTATCCGAGGTCAAAATTCAATCAAATTATTGGGACCGTTTTTTCAAAAAACATGGTTTAACAAAATAAAAATTGTCTGCAATTCACGTAAAATTACGCTAAAAGTACTCAAATTTTCGAAGAATTGTTCATGACCTTATTCCAAAATCTATCTTTGAACAACAGATTTCATTAAGGGAAAACTCTATCTTTAATATTTTAGTTTAGAAAGTTGCCGAAAAAAAAAATTCTTTTTGCACTATCGAAAAATCAGGGTGTTTTTCAACAAAAATGAGATCTGTACCATTCTCTTAAACGTTCTTCACACTACCCAATAACAAAGTATAATAAAAAATGGAGCCATTTTTTTGAAAATTTGAAAATGCCCCAGGGGCTTCATGTAAGAACACTCCAAAATTAAAATATCGTTTTCAAATTGAAGGGACCGTCCCATCAATCAGATCGATTAGGGATATCAATTCGGAGAAAATCGGCTTAACGGTTTAGCCACTAGCGTTGTTCAGAAACGAACGGACAGACGACAGACGGACAGACTGACATGTCAGACAGACGACGGACGGTCAGAAAGAAAGACAGACAGACGGACGGACGGTCAGAAAGAAAGACAGACAGACGACGGACGGTCAGAAAGAAAGACAGACAGACGGACGGACGGTCAGAAGAAAAGAACAGACAGACGGACGACGGTCAGAAGAAAGACAACAGACGGACGGACGGTCAGAAGAAAGACAGACAGACGGACGGAGTTGCAGACAGACAGACGGGAGTGCAGACAGCAGACGGAGTGCAGACAGACAGACGGGCAGACGGACGGGCGAGACGGACGGGCAGACGGACGGGCAGACGGACGGGCAGACGGACGGGCCAGAACGGCCGGGCAGACGGACGGGCAGACGGACGGGCAGACGGACGGGCAGACGGACGGGCAGACGGACGGGCAGACGGACGGCGAGACGGACGGGCAGACGGACGGGCAGACGGACGGGCAGACGGACGGGCAGACGGACGGGCAGACGGACGGGCAGACG
>JAHLJT010006732.1:0-22075 GCA_031308135.1 Acheta domesticus
ATAAATTCTCAAATCACATAAGGTTTTGAGTGATGAGTTTTCATGATACCTCCGATATTGACAAACCGAACTTGTATCTTGACCACAACCATCCAAAGCCATTTGCAGCAGCTAAAACACCAGAACTGCGTTGCAAAGAGCTTATTTCCAAAATGACAAATATGTCTCCATGAAATACAATTTTTCAGGAAGGTAAATAAATCACATTCGACCTCATAGTTCAAGATATGATTAAACGGTTTTCAAAAATTAAATCTGGAAGAATCACAATTTTTCAATACACTGTTTAGCAGCATGATCGAGGAGCGTCTGAAGAATGTATTTATTCCTTTAACAGAAAACAAACGAAAATAGGGGCATTGTCACTTTGGAGATTGACTCTTATATTGTATGCAGTGCTTTTTTGTTACGTTCAGATGATCTCAGCAGTTATATTTTGATCTACAAGGGCCCTAGACCATTGTTGAAAAAAAAGACAGATTTCAACATCATACAACAGACAACTTATGATCAACATTTGATCATAAGTTTGCTTTCTCGGTAACGTTCTCTGGAGTTATTCAAATACTGGATTCATATGATATTTAGCAGAACTTTTTGATGAGACATTATCCAGGAAAGTATGTACATATTTAAAAATAAATAATAAATAATTTTTAAAAACAATAAAATTGTACTCCAAAATTAATAGATCTTCATTAAAAATTGAATTGAATTTTTAAATATCTAATTGCACGTTCCAATTGAACCAATTCCTTCAAGCCCAGTAAAGGTTAAACGAAGGGTTACATCAATAGAGAAATTGCAGATTCTGTAATATAAATATCTGAAAAAGATACTTGAAAACCTAGCAAACTCACACACTTATAAAGGCATTAGTGCATAAAAAATAAAGAATCATATTTCTAATTTTTTAATGTTGTCCCCTTCACTTCAGTTTTCTTGTTTAACTCAAACATTAATTGAGTGATTCCTATTGGATAATATCAAAATATCCTAAAGCTGAATTTCGTCCACATTAGTTAATTTAAAAGAAATAATAAAGAATTAAAATATATTTAAACGATAATCAATTATTTGTAAATTGGTCCCCTTCTATTAAATAGTATTTAGTGCAATGAAAACTATTGGTTCTGTAACAGCACGTACTTCCTTGAAGCAGTAACGATTAGGTAATAGATATTTACGATGTAAGTGTCGTAAAGCATCTTGTGCAATATGAGATTGGAAAACTGCCAAACGACACTGTTAGGCTGAGTTTGATAACCAATTGAATGTTGTAATCAGATGAAACTACACGAATATCGTACGTTTTATTCACTTTGTAAAAATGTGTTAGGTTAATGTGAAATTTCGTCCTACGCCTTAATTTAGTATTCACATTTTTTCTCTCTTGTAGGTGGTGACACTGTCCTCAGCAAGGAGAGCAATTGAAACACACTTGGAGTATACTTTGCACATGAGTGAATATACTTCTGATTCGGAAATACAAATAGCAACAAACGTTGCTGAAGAAACACTATTACCCAACAAACGAAGAAAGAAATATGAGCGTGAGTATTTAAATATTGATGTGAAAGACACTTTCATTCCATATCGCATTACGCCCTGAGGAAGGTCGCAGAATGGCGACCGAAACGTCGGCACCTTTGCCATGGACGCGGCCGTCACCCGGACAGCCAACTTAATCTTAACGTGCCTTGTTCTACCAATGTCCCATACCTGCTCAGAAACCGAGCTAATGTCACCTTGTCGACGTCTGGCCATCCCACGGATGTTAGTCCCAGGGACCCAGAGCCGGCAGTAGCTCGAAGCCATCGTCAGAGATGGACCCGGGATGAATTAAAGGAGGTGATGTGGTGCTTTTACTATGCAAAAGCGAAAACTGGGGGCTCAGAAATAGAAGTTTTCAAGGTATGGAGAGAGCGGAACCCAGATATCAGACCTACCCTAGACTCAAAGAAGCTTGCCAGTCAACGACGATACATACTCAGCAGTGGAAAATTCACAGCAGCACAACTTGCTGACATTGAGAGAAATGCGGAGTATGTACTTCGCTCGAACAACCCACATGACGAACATGTAGAACTTGAAAATGATGATCCCGTGGAAGATTCATCTCTTTCCAGTGAAACACACGTCAGTGGTGGAAAATTCATCTGGCAATGAATTACACGATAAGGACATAATGCGAAATCTCCTTCGGCGCGAGATAGAAAGAGTTAGTCAACTTCCGTTTGAATCTCGCGAACCGTTGAGGAGAATATACGAAACTGCCAAAGCTAAAAGATTGATAGAAACAGTGAATTCTGTCTTAAATGAGGTGGTGGAGACCCCAGGCAGAGATCTAGATATTACTGAAATCAATCACATCATATATGCAACTGGATATCTAGTATCTCAGATAATTTTGGGGCCAGCCAAGAACACCGACGGCCGACAGCAAAACAGAGTAAACAGCTCTGTACCCCATGGTTGAACAGAATTAGGAAACGGATAGCCGACACCCGGCGCGAAATATCATTCTTAGCTGAGGCATCTTCTAAATCAATGCACACCTCTAAAGTTCAACGAAAAATATTCAATGTTGAACAAAAATACCAAATTGAAAATGACACCAGTAGGCTAATGGTAGTTGAAAAGCTAAAAGAGAAAATTCAAGCATGGGCTCAAGAATTAGACGTTACAAACGTAGAATAGACTTCCGTGTACAGAACCGGTTGTTTGAAACAGACGCGAAGAGATTCTACCGCAATCTGACTCAAAAACCGAATGGCAAAGCTGTCACTCCTTCAAAAGAAGACGTCGAAGCGTTTTGGGCAGGAATCTGGGAGGACAGCAGATCCTACAACAAAGACGCATCATGGCTTCAATCTGAAGTTGATGCTGCCGATGAACTTGTAGAAACAGTGGAAGATGTTCACCAATTCTTGGAAGAGGACCTCTTCCAAGCAATTAAGTACATGGGAAACTGGAAGTCCCCCGGGATTGATAAAATCCAGATTTATTGGATTAAGAAATTAACAGCAATACATTCTCATCTAGCAAAGGCTGTTAATAAAATTTTTGAAAACCCAAAGGAAATCCCGGAATGGCTCACACGCGGCATCACGTATTTGCTACCCAAAGCGGGAGACAGCTCTTTGGCGAAGAACTACAGGCCAATTACTTGTCTGCCAGTACTGTACAAAGTTATAACTTCAGCCATAGCTGACAAAATGTACAGACATCTAGATAAGAATCATCTAATGCCAGCTGAACAAAAAGGATGTCGTAAAGGCTCTTATGGCTGTAAGGAAATCTTGCTCCTGAATAAAGTCATCTTGAATGATGTAAAGAAACGCAAACGTAATTTGAGCATGGCTTGGATTGACTACCAAAAGGCCTTTGATAGTGTACCACACGATTGGATTTTGAAGACCCTGGAGATCTATCGATTCATCCTAGACTTATTGAATTTTGCAAGGCTAGTATGAAGTCGTGGAGTACCAGGTTACTAATCCACAGCGGAAAGGAAGCAGTAGAAACCAGAAGTATTCAGATTAACAGGGGTATTTTTCAAGGAGATTCACTATCCCCTCTGCTGTTTTGCATTAGTTTGATCCCACTATCGAGACAGTTGTCGCAAGCTGACTTTGGTTTAAGCTCCATGGTGATGAAAGGCCAGTATCACATTTGTTTTACATGGATGATCTGAAAGTGTTTGCTAAGAATGAAGCGATTCTCTCCCAAATGCTGTCTGTCGTGAATGACTTTAGCAATGACATCTGCATGAAGTTTGGTCTTGACAAGTGTGCAAAAATCAATTTAAAAAGAGGGAAACTCACAACGTCTGAGAATATTGAAATTGATACGCACACTGGGATTCAAGATCTTGAGCCAGGTAAAACTTACAAATATCTGGGCATTGAAGAA
This sequence comes from Acheta domesticus, assembly GCA_031308135.1. Classification (NCBI taxonomy): domain Eukaryota; kingdom Metazoa; phylum Arthropoda; class Insecta; order Orthoptera; family Gryllidae; genus Acheta; species Acheta domesticus. The sequence goes on from JAHLJT010006732.1 coordinate 3,916, forward strand.
TGTGAAACCATCTCGAATGACAGAATGAAAGAGAGAATTCGTAGGGAGTATTATAGGAGAGTGAGACTGGTCCTGCAGTCAGCTCTGAATTCCAGGAATAAAATTTCTGCAATAGGTAGTTTGGCGGTACCTGTAGCCGAATACAGTTTTGGACTAGTGGACTGGACTGAGCAAGAAATTCGCACCATGGATCGAAAAACCAGAAAACTGCTAACAATGCATCATGTTGCCCACCCTCGAGCTGATATACATAGACTTTATGTGTCACGTAAGGAAGGAGGAAGAGGCCTCAGACAAATTGAGGCCTCCTGGCACAACGCAATAGTCGGGATGGGAAAGTATGTAGTCAGCCATCAAGATGACCCTCTAATGATGCAGGTCATAAAATCTGACCGAAGAATGGGAAACAGAGGCATTGTTAGTGTAGCTAGAAGCATTGCGAAGAAAACTAGGCAAGACACGTCGAATAACACAGACACTGAACTTCTGATGCTGCTAAACATGAAGTGTGAAACACAAAAAATGTTAAAGAAATCGTGGAGAGACAAACCACTCCACGGACAATACCTAAAAAGAATGGACAAGGTGCAGATCAATAAAGATCAATCATTTATGTGGCTTAAAAGGGGAAGAATGAAGCCAGAATCGGAAGCACTTGTAATAGCTGCCCAAGATCAGGCCTTGAGAACACGACATTATGATAAAGCGGTTCTCAAAATCTCCCAAGATGATAAATGCCGCATTTGCCTGGAGCAAGTAGAAACCATTGATCATATTGTCTCAGCTTGTCCAATCCTAGCAAAGACGGAATACCTGAAAAGACATGACAGGGTGTGTAGCTACCTCCACTGGCAGATCTGTACCGCCCTCGAAGTTCCAAACACATGCCCCAAGTGGTACGAACACTCACCAAAACCGGTGACGTCTGTTGGATTGTGTACGATATTGTACGACCAACAAATTCAAACTGATCGCACGATAGCGGCAAACAAACCGGATATAGTTATCCGGGATTTGTCGAAAAAATCGTGTTTACTTATCGATGTTGCGGTACCTTGCGATCAAAACGTCGTTACCAAGGAGGCAGAGAAACGTCTTAAATACAAGAGTTTGGAAATCGAGATCAGCCGAATGTGGGGCGTAAAAGCACAGGTCGTCCCGATAGTTATCGGAGCTCTGGGATTTGTTCCACAAAATTTGAGTAAGAACTTGTCTAAGCTCCCAGGTAATTCAAAAGACTGGGAAAGAAATTGCTTTATTTGGAACAGCCCACATTTTGCGTAAAGTATTGTAGAGGCACTAATAGTCACCGGATCTGCTTCTTAGGTAGCTGGTTGCAACCTGGAGTAGATTTTCTATTCAGCCGACTCGTAACATCTTAAGTCGTGATGTATTGGAATAATAATAATAATAATAATAATAATAATAATAATAATAGCATTTAAAATATCCAAAATTTTAATTCAGTTTTATATCTTCTTCTTAGCCGTTTGGTTGACCCTTATGTGGGTCTTACGGCGCATAACTTCTTCAACTCTTCTCTGTTGTTCCAAGTCCCAGGAGGTATCTGCCCTCCAGCCAATGTCTCCTCTACGTTGTCTCTCCAACCAGGTCGCGGGCGGCCTCTTTTCCTTCTTTCTTGCGGTTGCCAATCCAAAAGCTTCTTTGGAAATCTATTGCTCTGCATTCTCTGCACGTGTCTAAACCATAATAGTTGTTTCCTTTCAATTTCGTGCAGTATATCCTGCTTCAAACCCATAATCTCTTTAATTCTTTCATTTCGTATTTTCTCTCTTCTTGAAATGCCAGCTGATCTTCTAAGAAAGTCCATTTCCATTACCCTCAACTTTGTTCTCATTTGTTTCGAGAGTTGCCATATCTCAGCACCATACAGTACAACACTTTGGATTATTACTCTATATATCATGAGTTTTGTTTTTTTACTTATGTTCTTGTCCCATAGGATAGAATTCAGAGAACCGATGAGTTTTCTGCCTTCTTTAATCCGTTCCAAAACCTCTGTCTCATAAAGTCCCTGCTTCCCAATTTTTACTCCTAAATATTTAATTTCTTCAGTTTTCTTAATTTTGTTTCCTGTGCCCATAGTTATGTATTCATTATTAGTATTTAATGCCCAGTACATGGTTTTTCCTAAGTTGAGTGTGAGTTCCCACTTTGCCTATTCATCTGTGATCCTTTTCAGCATAAATTCTATATCATCTTGGTCATGCGCCACGATTACCAGGTCATCAGCGAGCTGTAAAGTGTAAAGAGTAGAGTACATATCCAACGGTATTCCATTCCCGCACAACTCCTTTTCCATTTCTGCAGAACCTCATTCACATTTAATTTTAATAATGTCGGTGAAATGCAACATCCTTGCCTTAAGCCTTTCGTGATTGGGAATGATTCTGTCAAGTGCTTTCCTACTTTCACTATTCCTGCTTGCTCTGAAATAATTCTTTCACTGCGGCAATAAGACTGCTATTCAGATTTAGAGGTCGCAGGACCTCCCATAATTTATTTACTAGCACATTGTCATACGCTTGTGCGATTTATCGAGGAAGACGATGTGTAATTCTCTCCCCGTTTGCCACTTCTTTTGCATTACTTGTGATAAACAGAATAAGTTATCAATGCAAGAGCGCCCTGTTCGAAAGCCTTTTTGTTCTTCTTCTTCGTGCATCACATACTCCCTTTCTAGGCGATTTCTCAATATCCTCCCATATATCTTACTAAATGTATTAGTTACTGCTATCCCCCTGTAATTTCTGCAGATCTCCTTCCTTCCTTTCTTGTGGATAGGTGTGATGTGTACTATTTTCCACTCATTTGGTACATCTCCGGTATTCATGCTTTTGTCCATTAATGATTGTAACATTCGCATTAGTTTTGGTGTTCCATTTTTCAGTAGCTCGCCTGAAATATTTCCAGGTCCTGGGGCTTTTCGTTCTTTTACACTCTTCTCTACTTCTTCAACTGTTATGTTTATGGAACATTCTCTTGGACATATGATCTCGGTATTAAGCATGAATTCCGGCCTGTCTTCCTTCAGCAATTTACTGAAATACTCTTCCCATTGTTTGCTTGTAATACCGTGGATTTGAACATTCTCTCCGCGCGATTATTTTATATTCCTAATATATTTCCAAACTTCAGTTTTTTCTCCCACCTATATACATTTCTATTTCCTTACATTTCCTTTTCCACGTCTGTTGTTTTTCCTTCCTTATCAGATTTCTTACTCTTCTCCGCTGGATTATGTAGTTGTATTTGTCTTTGTCTTCATAGGAACTTAACCATTTTGCAAATAACTGTTTCTTTGTCCTAATCTCATTTATCAATTCTTCATTAATCCAGTATTTAGTCTTTTTGTCTCTTCTCACGACCACTTCCCCTAAGGCTTCTTTCGCAGCCTGGTGTAGACATTTTTTTAGGTGTTCATACACGTCAGTATTTGTTCTGTATTTTCATTTAATAAGTTATCTAGCCTATTGATAAAGATAATGGGTACTACTATGTGCCAGTCCTTCCAAGTTGTACTTTATTTCTTGTTCGTTTCTTTCTTCCCTAAGTCCTTAGGATTCTCTTTACGATACTTCCTAGGAGGGAATATTATTTTTGATTTCACCAAGTAGTGATTAGAACCACATTCTGGTCCTCGGTGTGCCCGAACATCCAACACTCTTCCTTGGAAGTTCTGCGGAGTAATCACATAGTCTATCACTGACCTTCTACCTCTCTGTTGGTCCGTCCAGGTATACTTATGCTCATCTCTGTGTTGGAAGAAGCCATTTCTGATTATCATGTTATGTTGTTCACACAGAAATACTAATCTTTTCCCATTTGAGTTACATACATCCTCGCCAAATTGCCCAGTTACTTTTGAACCACTTGCTTTTCCCACCCCCTTTCCCATTCAGTTTTATATGTAATGTATAAAATGTTAAACCATTCCTGTTCCTGTCTATAGCATATTATCTTTCTGTCCTATTATCTTTTGCACTTTTCGACAACTGTTCTTCTTTTATCACTTGCTTTTCTCCAGCTTCCACGTGGAACGCTTCTCGGTTTTTTATTACCAGGTCAGGTTGGATCTAACCCCTCCGACAACAGAGAATGTGGCATCCGTGGACACTGGTGTCCGACATTCGGAGCAGAGCTCTCTATGAAGTTCTTGAACTCGTCATGACGCTTATTCTTGATGGCTTAGTAAAAGTACTTTAACTCATGATGTGGTTAGTAGTTTCTATCGGTGTATTGGACTTCCTGCAATATACATCTCTGTGTCTCCCCTTCTTAGAGAAGATTTACTGGCAACGGTTTTCGATCTCAATTGGAGTGCCGTGATAAAAAAAAAACTGTTTCAGAAGACTACAGTGTCTCAAAAAGGCGTTCTCAACCGCATTGTTTCTGTGTACATTGTTTCTGTGTTACCTCTCTCCCTTGGGATTGCAGCTTCTCCCAGGCAGCTACTTTGTAAATGATGCATTTCTTCTGGGTCATTCCATGTCAAATCGGCCAAAATTTCCCGACCATCTTCCGATTCGACTGAAACTTTTTAAATCGTTTTAGAATGACGAAAAAAACACTGAATATCGACTTTTTGGCATTAAATTTTACTTCCTTTTGAAAATATAGAAATGTGATATTTTGCATGAATTTCAGGGGGTATTATCTAAAAACTAGTATAATATCTTCAAATTTGATTTTACTTTGCAACTTGCTTTATATTTCTAATGAGTACATTCCACTCTAAAGGTTTGGTATGATAAACCTAATTTTAACGGCATTATTAAGGCCGAATTAAGTCCAAAGTAAATAATTACGAATTTTTTTCAAAAATTTCATTTTCTCAAATACTCCATCTCGGATTTTCTTCTTTTTGTCGTCAAATTGAAGAGGAGACATTGAAGTTTATAGTAGTTAAAGAATCTTGATGGTATATTTGAATTTACCAAAGTTATAACCAGTTAAAGTTACATTTTTATTTTTGCTTTTTATGTACTTAGTAGAACAAAACATAGATAAACGCTTATCATTTGTAAATCTTGCTTTCGTTATTTAGTGATTAATTTTCATACATTTTAAATGTATCTGAAGCATATTTTCGAAGGCAGAAACTTCTAATTATACCGGGTGACCCACCAATTGTGAGCCACCCTCATATCTTATTACCGATTCCCAACATCGAAAAGTGGTTTTCGCTCATCAATGCGGAATCATGGGACAAGTAATGCGCTTTTAGTAATGGCAAGTAATGCGCTGATATTGTTTGTAATATTTTTAGTTTTGTGCAGTTGTAATAGCTGACTTTTCAGAGGAAAAACGTATTCACAATTCAAGGCAGTGTGCAAGAAGTACATTGAAACAATGCTCAAGCTATACATGCTCTTTTCGGCCAAGCGAAGAAGCCATTGTTCCAATCAATTTTGTCAAAATATCAGACGATTTAAATCCTAACAAGGCAGCATGTATTATTTCCAAATACAGCTAATTATCAACCAATTGTTGAGCTTCTCGGGCATCTTTTGCTAATCGCACCAGATCGTCATCAAATGCTAACACTTTGCACAAATTCTAACCTTTCCGCTAGCGGGGTAACCTGACTTGTTTTCCAATTTCTCAAGCAATCACTCCATAATTAAAATCAAATGGAGCTGAGACAAGGGATCCCTGTGTTTTACTCTACATATTGTCACTTCAATGTCTTTTGAGGAACGCTGAATGACGGTGGGTCCAATACCAAATTGGTAAAGGCGTGGAGGATCTCTTTCCTGAACAGGACCCACCGAGTCGCCGCATGAGGAATGCTGTTGAATGCTTTGGATGTACATAGCCCAACACCGGCACCAATCTCTGCTATTTTTGTGTCACTTCGTGAGGCATTTGAGCATAAGCGAAACACTCCGGATCGGGGACCCTTTTGGCATGAACTGAACGTCACCACAGATGGAAGGCGTTTGTCCTCAATGCCCCGACAGATTCTGCACAGCACATAGCCAAACGTGATGGGGCTACAATTACTTACAGGCTTATTATCCTTACCCTCTTTTGGGATAAGGATGGTGCGATTAACTTTCTACTCTAGTGATACAAAGCTACTGTACAGAATTTATACGTACAATAGGTACCAATTTTTGGCCCTGAAGATATCTGGCTAACATTGATCTTGCATGGTCCTGCAGCCGTGACATGTTTCATCCCAGCCAGGCGACTTTTAATTTCAGCGACTTTCTCCGCAAGTAAAATGGGGTCGGGGTTCAAGGTCTCTAGTTAATCATCCTCTCTCAATTTGAAAAGCCGAATAGGAGGCGTAGTAACCCACATGGTTTTAAACAGATCATTCCTGTTAAAGAGCTGTTATCAACTAGTACCCTTTCAATCAATGCCCGTTCTAATGCACTTTACAAATAGCGCTGGATTGTTCTTGAAACGGTCCTATGCTGTGATAAAAGAGTAGCCTTTCTGCAGTACCGGCAGCGTATAAGCGATTCTCCCAGTTCTCTCGCCACGTGTTGTGATACGTCATGTGACCTGCTCTGAAGCTATCAGCTTACGAGGATTTGTTTATTTTCTCACAACCTGCGTTTAGTGTTGCCGATTATCTGACTCACACGAAGTCGCGGAGGCAATAAGGTTCAGCTTGGGCGAACGTTATGAACGTGATATCAAGGCGTGTCGTCGCCTGTCAGTAAGTGTTAATGTTTTGATATTTATCTGTGACATAGGTGGTGCCATGTGCGCAGTAGTGTGTGGCGACAGCTCATTGAACTGTCAGAGTCGCTTATCCGCTGCCGGTACTGTAGCTCTTGTCCAAACACAGCTGAAATCATAGATGTCTAATCGAGGGATAGCAGCGTATCTGCTTTCAGTCTTCTACTGCCTGTTGACCGACGTTTTGCAAAAGAATCGGTACCAGGCGGTTTGCTTACCCTTTGTACAGGTGCCAGAATAGGGAATCATTGGCTTCTTCCTCCACTGATTTAAGGTTGTCTTCGGCACAGGGGGAAGAAGAAATCAGCGAAGGGATTTCGTTCATTGTGGTCTTAGGAGAGCTGGGCCCCTGGGAGGCGAGGCGACAGCAGCAATGCTAGAAGGTCTAGCTGAATCTTCGAATCTCCCACCATCCGACAGGGACGGACGACGACGATTCTGCAGTCACAATAACTTCAGCTCCAATGTTTGCTAAACATTTTCGATACTCTTTTCTTTTCTCACCCACCTGACGGGTGGTCTTACTCAGCAGAACAGTAAAATTCTTGTTAGACGACTCTGGATGCTCTTTCTTGAATGCAATTATTTTCATAGAATCCTCCGAAGAGAAGACTTTCATTGCTCTAAGCATTGCATTGCTGCCATTACTTTGCGTCTTGGCATCTCGAGCATTGTTTGCAGCGTCCGGTTGGGCGCGGCGTAAATGTGAGAGGCCCGATTTGGTAGCATAACGCACCTGAAAAGTCCCCTTTGGGTGCTTTCGGACTCGGGTCTTTCGTCAAACGACTCGAAACGGACAGCGCCCCTATGCAGTTTTTTCTGCGTTTGGAGCAGATAAAAAGATTAGGGGAACATCACCATGAATGGTGTCATGACACCGAACTATGTTATTCTAATCGGTGGTCACATAATCACCACCCCTTTTCTATACACAGGCTTGTCTCAAAGTGAAAACCTATTCATGAACCGTTCCCATCATACATGGTGGCCTGTTGTTCATGGGGTGCGCCACAATGCGCTGCCGCGTCCGAGGCTTCGCCTACAGTGTCCGCTAGCAGTTCCTCCAAGGAGCACGACCGGCTCATGGGCTGCAGACTCACCGCTGTTTTCTTTTAGCTGGGAGCGTGAGTGTGATAATGTGAGATAAGTGGTGGGGGACTCTGAGAGAGGAAGCGGAAGCGGTGAGTGCATCTAGTTGAAGTAAGGGTGGGGTTGAGAGTGGGATGGAGAGAAGTGAGGGCTTTCTAGTGAGATTGAGTGTGACGAGGAAATGTAAGAGGGAGAATGAAAGTGGCGAGGAATTGGGAGTCTTGGAGTGAAACTGGCGTGATGAATGTGTGATGGCGTATGTGATTGTGGTTGCGTGAGAGTGAGAGAGAAAATGGGATGTGTGTGAGAGATGGAGTGAAACAAGTAAGAGCGCCTGAGAGTGGGATTGAGAGTGGTGAGGACTTTTCAGTGGCAGTGAAAGTGGCGGGGGAGTGTGAGAGTGGAAGTGAAGGCGGGCGAGGGCGTGAGAGAGTGAGAGTGAAACGAGTGGGAGAGTTTGTGCTGCCCTGTCGCTCCCCGTCGTCTTAATCCTCCCACGGCGATTCGAGCGCGCCCAGCGGCAAATTCAGATTTTATAAGCGCCGCCGCCGCCGCGCTGTCATCGCCGCCCCCGTCGGCGCGCGCGGAGGAAAGCACTATTTTGCATGTAAACGAGGAAACGGCATTTAAGATGCAAATGCGGCCGCAGCATTAAAAAGCGCGCGTTGGTTGCGAGGCGGCGGCGGACGAAGTGGCGGACGAAGTGGGGACGAGAAGGCGACAAACGCCGAGCGTCGAAGCCTCGACCACCGCAGGGCCATGGGATGGGAAGCAAAGATGCTGGGGATTGGAACGGTTTAAAGATATTTGGGTTCATGTACCGATTAATTGATTAGTGATTTCAGGCGCGTCAACTGCCAAGATCAGAAGTCCCGTAGGTGTAGTACATTTCTATCGCAGGAGACCTTCCCTCGCTGGATGTCAAAATCCGCCGTCGATCTACACGCCGCTTGATGAGGTTTTCACCAACCAGGTACCTCCTTCCAGCGGGCCACCGCCCTAGTCGGAACACGATCAAAGCTTCCGACTGGTCTCCCGGCGTACATGGTAGTGCAGAGCACAAAAGTGCGTGTAAGTAAGGGGTGAGGATAGGAAAAAGAAGAGAAAGGAAACATCGTGTACGGTCCTTGGTCCGTTTGTTAGAGTATTGCTCCGGGATTCACCTGGTGTTAATCGAAGAAACCACAGAAAAACCACCTATCAGAGCAGCTGGTCGCTAGAATTCACCTCCATATGGCGGCTGAATTCAACCTAGCTATGTAGCTAGTATCAAAAATCCTGCCGCAGTCGGAACTCCAACCCTAGGTCCTCCAGGTCAGAGGCACTGCAGTGATGTCAGTTGATGCACTGAGACACCTAAACCGGTTTCACATTCCGGCATTTCGAAAAATATTTTTATTTCTGTGCAGGTAATGGGTTGTTGGGCAGGTAAATGACAATTAGTTTACAAATACATTACTCCTTTTTCATGGCTTAATGATTGTGTTACAACTCATCTGATATAAGATGTGAGTGATAATTTCCAATGACATATACTCTTCCACTGACGTGCAGCACCTCATCACTCAATTTATTGTTTTCAAGTGTTGTGTCATTGATAACCACCACTCATAAGTGAGATGAGTTGGCATAAATTGATTGAGCCCTGAGGAGTATTTCTAAACGTTGGGAAACTAAAACATATTTTCATTTGCTTAAGCAACATCCCAATATATACTTAGAAATTACGTCACGTGGTCGTGACTAGGCGTTATTTAGAACATTTTATTGGAGAATATAAAGTGTGGTTAATTCGAGTAAATTTTGCAAATTGTTCCAAACCACCTTGACAATCATCCTACTCATAAACATATCAATTGAGAACGTCAGGTTCGTATATAATTTTCTAGACATTTTGATTCATCACACTTTAATAATTCTTTCCTTTGTGGATGTTGCGGATGATTTGTTCAAGAACACTAGATATTTCGAAAACTTATGCGTTTTGTGTAATACAAACTCAAATACCACCAGAGATAACTGGGCGGTACCGTGCAGTCCAAGTGCTCGATTCACGGATTTTAGCCTCCAGTGGCGGATTTTAGCCAGTAGCTAGATATCTAGGCTGAATCTCGTCTCTGTCTGGATATTTCTAGAGACTGGCTACGCTGATCGGTGGTTTTCCTTGCTAATCCCGATAGTTGACGGGCGGTGCTGGAGGCGGGAGGGACACCGCCACTTTCCGAGCATAGCATGCACTACCCTTAAGGGCTAATGACAATAGCAGCTGACGCACCCATAAACAAAAAATAACCAAGCAACAAATGGGAATGCAAATTGTAAGTTCACAGGCAAGCCCATGTGCATTGCATAAGGCAATTCGTACATCGATATAAGTAGTATCCGAGTACTGCAATGCATATGCATCCTAGTGCTTAACCCGGCATGTTAATTATGCGAGAATAAAGTTTTCCCGTGAAATGGTATGATCTTTTTGTTGACGACCTAGGGAAACTTACTTTCTAGATAGGCCTCGTAGATTTAAACTATGCTGGACACCACAATCCCTAAATACAGACACAATAATAATTTTTGGATTCAGGGAATAATGACAAACAAATTAATGTTAGTGTAAGTTGCTCATTATCATTATCAGCTTTACGTAAATTCATCCAATAGCATATTTCGGGGAAAAGAGACACAGAGGGGGAAAGAGACAGAGGGGGAAAAGAGAGGCAGATGGGGAAAGAGACGCAGAGGAGGAAAAGAGAGGAAAACACTAAAACCTCTTTTAAGTCTTTAATTTTCTTTCTCACTATTAGATTAGAACAAATAAAGATCAATCATTCTCTGGACCAAAAGATATAATACATATTTTATAATTAAAACTGAAACGCATGAGTTTGAGGTCATTTTCCTCACCGTATTTGTTTATTTCTTTCTTTTCTTTTCTTTCATTCCTTTCTTCTTGTCATAATATCGCTCTTTACCGCATCAATTTCTACCTAGGCAAATGATAATCATTAAAATATATTTCTGCAAAATTTTGTTATAAAACTATAATGTATATTTTTAAATATTTACTGCGTATCTTTGGTCAGTTAATTGTTACGACTTTTTATAATTGTATGAATTTTAAAATTTCATTAAAATAAGTATACTAGTATTTACCTTCTTTAACCATTGATTCACCAGTGATTGATATTTACCTTCATTAACCATTGATTCACCATGGCTACTTTGTAGTCCAAAAGCTATATTTGAATAAGTAATTCGTGAACAGAGGTTCGAAACGAGAAGTGACACCCAAGTGTTGCAACGGAAAGAAAATTGCCCGGCATTAAACGGAGCTGGCATTTGGGTCGAGCGCGGTGTGTGCGCGGTGGAACGCTCCTCTGTTTCGCTTCGCGAGGGTGGCAGCGCCGGCGCGGCGCGGCGCGGCGCGGCGCGGCGCATCGCTTCTGCGCTTCCGAAATGATAGCGGCCATTAACCGCGCTCCTCCAAGAGACAATAGTCATCAGGGCGGTCGTGCGCGCGCTTTTTGCGCGCAGAGGGTAATTTCACACGACTTGAACCATTTCGCTCTCGCGAGAAGGTAGCTGGGCGCCGTTGTGTCATATTTTGTAAATCAAATTTATGTAAATCCGAGCCCCGCGCTTAAGTTAACCCATTGTTAAATACTGTAAGAGAGTTTCAACCTGGCTTGAAAATTAAAGCCGCGAGGAACGTTGTAGTTTGTGTAGCATTTATTTAATTCCTTACTCACTCGGTAGCGTGGAAATTTCTACGTATCTGTCGTCGGAGTTTCTGCAACTCTAGACACGAAGTTTGTGGAAATAAACAATTATAAATAATAAGCGAGTTGCAACACGAAACGACGTCTGGAAATTAACACAAAATTGCACAACTGAATTTCACGTGCCGGCGCTTCTATTCAAAAGACAGTGTTTAGGGGAGTGTAGAATGACGCGTGTATGTAGCAGATAATATTGAAATAAAGAGAATATTAGGAGCTGCACTGTTAAATCGTGCAATAGTTACACGGTGTGAATAAAGTAGGAATGACGATAAAGGGTCAATTCGGACCTCATCCTGTGGATGTTATATCAACCAAAGGGAATTACGTCGCAACTTCATCCGTAACACTTTACTTTACTCATTTTTTACTATACTCATTGTAAAATGTTGATAAACATAATAAGAATGAACAAGTTATTTTTACTTTCCCGTATACGTACGTATACACGGAGTGATATACGTAGTGTAGGGAAAGTTATGTAATGCTGCGCGAAAAAATGGCCAATTTTCGGCGGAAAAAAAAATAATTGCCGGGCCGTGAAAACGAATAAGTGGATAAAACCAGTTGCTAAATTAAGAAAAAAAAATCCCCTAACACGTGGTGTAGCCAGAAACCCTGTTTTCTAGGTCCTTGATACCGAAAACCCAATTGAAAGGAAAACGTCCGTCTGTCCGTCCGTCCGGCTGTCTTTCCTTCTGTGAACACTCCTAGCGCCTAAATCATACGTACGATTTCTTCCAAAATGGATATTCCCCCGGTCGATCTGATTCTAGTCGATGCTTTGAGATTTTGAAAAAGATTCTTCAAAATTTGGGGGTACTTTATATGAAGCCCCCCGGGGATTTTCAACATTTTCTCAATAACGGCTCCAAATATTTTCTTTAAATTTCTTGTATGAATAGAGTAAAATACACTTTTTAACATGGCATAGGTCCGATTTTCACGTACAGCTCTGAATTTTTGAAAATTGTGAAAGTTTGAATTTTTTTCGGCGTCTTTCTCCAACTACAAAATTGAAGATAGAGATTTTTTCCTTCAAATAAAATTTGTTCTGCATATTGAGTTCTTTAATAAAGGTCATGTAAATGTTTTTCAAAATGTTGGTAGTTTTCGTGCAATATTGCGTGCAATATGTGCGATTTTAAAAAATTACAAAAACAAGATTTTCTCAAAAACGGCTCCAAATTTTTTCTTTAAACTTTTGGTAGGGATAGTGGTAAATGTACTCTATCAATGACATAAAAGCCATTTGGTCCATCGGTTGTTTTTTTTCAAAAATTACAAAAATTGTAATTTTTTTTACTTGTCTCTCAAGTCGTTAATATTTACATTAGTGGCGATTTTTTTCACATTATTATATTAACGAGTATATATGCTTTAAATAATGTCAAGTAAAGTTTCTCGAAAACACAACCGTTTTCTGTGAAAAGTAGCTCAAATTTTGGCATTTTCAGAAATGCTCAAACTACATTTTCTCAAATATTGCTGCAAATTTTTTTCTTCAAACTTTTGTAACGGATAGTGCTAATTACACTCTTTAGTATAGCGTAAAGTGTATTTTGAGGTATTTTTTTGTTTTTTTCAAAAATTACATAATTGTATTTTTTTGAAAGATCTCTCACATCTTTAATATGCTCATTACCAGCAATTTATAAACATTATTATTTTTGTGAGTGTAAGTGCTTCAAATAACTTCAAATAAAATATTTGAAAACTCAAAACTTTTCCGTAAAAATGAGCTTCAAATTTCGCATTTTTAGTAGCGCTAAACGCCATTTTCTCTTAAACGGCACATAATTTTTAAAAGAAAATTGCCATTTATGACTAGGTTTTTGTGTTCTTTAATATTCTGAAATTAATGTTTCCCTTCTACCAATAGGAAACCGAAAATTAAGAAAATGACAAAAAAAATGTACTTTGGCGGTGATAGATGGTAGCTGGCAAGAAAGAGTATGTGGCAATTGCGAATAGCTTGCGAGAAAGACCCAAGAAAATGGAAAACTAATACGGGAAAGTCTGTGCCATTCTGTAGCACCACTAGTTCTTTATATAAAGTTCTAAACCATCTCGTCCCAGAGAAATATAATGAGTTGAACCTAATGATCGTACAAACATATTTTAATATTCCAAGAAGTCACGAATCTCTTTTCTGGCAACATTTATAATACACTTTTCATAAGAAAATATACTCTGTTGGAGCAATCATGAGATTCATTATGGAAAAGTAAAATACATCTTCACAAAAAGTAAACGTAGAGATTGTTTTATTTGTTTTAGAAACCAAGGCAAATATCCTTAAATTTAGATTATAACATTGCATTGACGCTGCATCATTAATTACAAAAATGAGAAATTCACGATAGTATGATAGTAACAGGAATATCAAATTTAATTAATTACAACGTGCTTAAATAAAAATGTATTAAATTGTATTACAAGTTTCTATTTTACTTACTACGTGATGAACCCGTCTGTTGTCTATATTTGTCTTGAGAAGATACAAATGGCAACGTATGTTTCACAAATTATACTCTTCGGCATAAGTGATTGATTGGATAGAAGTGATCTTTTCACAAAAAAATGTAAAAGTCCGAGAGCACACGAACATATTCGATTGATTTAGATGAACATTTTCGATGCATTTGCAAAATGTAGCACAATAAAAAATGCGAAATGGTTTATATTTTGACTTACTTGCGTTTTCATCAATAAAGTAGAAATGAATTTCTTCCCTCTTTGATGCCGCAAGTTTGCAAATAGTTACGTAAGCAATGGAGCTCCATTTCCAACATTGGAGTGTTGCCGGTTGAGCTTGCAGATTAGATGGCAACGAGTCTAAGACGTTATTCTGGGCCGGGTGGCACGGGGAACTCTGACCCTAGGAAACAGAAACACAGAACTTACTTCGCGATTCTCAGTTAAAATAAAATAATTAGAGGCGTTGTCTTTGCCAACATATTGCTTATTAAGTAGCAGCTTTTGAAGACCAATCTCAATATACAACCATCTGCCATTTCACAACAACCAATAAACTTCCCCAGTTAGTTGGAAGGGGCATCTAATTGCTTAAGTCGCAAATTAAAGATAATTGCATTACAAATACATGGTCCTCTGCAATGAGCATTCAGTTGAGGAACTCTATGAATGGTGCAGTCAAGGCAATGCCACTTGAATGTCTGTATCTGAAAAAATTGTGTAACATGTGTTGTTGTGTTAATTGTGCTACAAATAAATTTTTTCCATGAAATGGTTTTGATCTTTTTGGTTGACGACCTAGGGAAAGTTACTTTCTGGATGGGCCTCTTAGTTTTAAATTATGCTGGACACCACAATTCCCTAAATGTAGTTACAATAAATAGCGCCGGTAAGTGAAGCAAGCACCGTAAGTGAAGTTCATGTTTTAATAATGGGAGGTTGAAGGGATCTCCTACTGGCCAGCGAAAGCGGCCTATGGCGTCAGCCTACGACGGGGAGTTTTCCCGAACGAGGTGTCTCCCACCACCGGGGAAAGCTGTTAAGCTAACGATTGGTCTCGCGGCATGTGTGGTAGTGTGATGCACGTTAGTGTAGTAAGGGTGAGGATAGGACAAGGAAGAGAAGGAAAATTCACGCGCGGTCCATGGCCCGTTTGTTAAGGCACTGCTCGGGCATTCGTCTGATATTGATCGGAGAAACAACGAAAAAGCTACCAATCACAGCAAGTCGCCCCTAGAATTATCCTCCAGACAGCAACCGAGCTCAACCAGCTATGAAGTTAGTATCGAAAATCCTGCGCACCTTCGGAACCTAGGACCTTCCAGTCGGAGGCACTGCAATGTCCATCCGTTGGTGCCCTGCTTCACCTTCGTTGGTGCGTAGTTTTTTGTGGTTTCTCTAATTCACACCAGGGGAAGGCCGGAGACAGTATCTTAACAAAGGGGCCACGGACCGCGAGCGATATCGCGTTCTGAGTCTTGTCGCCTCCACTCCTTTACACTTCACACACATACACACTTGCATTCACTACACAATCGCATGTCGAGAGAACCGGTTGGGAGTGTGTAGCTTATCCCGGTTCCCGCCAGCGGTAGATGTCTGGAGACAGGGAGGCCCACCGCACGCCGTGGAGGTCGGCGCCGGATCTGCACCTACCGGCGCGTAAAACATCCACTACACTAACGGGAGCGCTGAGCGAAGCAGCTGGAGCAGCTGTGCGCTCCCTCCCTGCGGCGGCGTGGAGGCGCTCGGCTGACCCCCCGCGCGCGTGTTGCAGGAGGTCCGCGGCGAGGGGCGCGTCCGAACCGGCTCTCCCGGCGTCGAGCCCCGGCCCGGCCCCGGCCCCGGCGCGGCCACAGTCGCCGCGCGGGGCACACGGCGCCAGGGACACGCGGCGCTCGCAGGTAACACTTACTTCATTATTTATTATTACTATTATTATTATTGTTATTATTATTCCACTTCGTCACGACGAAAGATGTTATGTGTCGGCTGAATATAAAATCTACTCCAGGTTGCAACCAGCTACCTAAGGAGCAGATCTAGGGACGGTCGGTTTCGGCCGTTTTTACGTAGCGTATCGGCCATCTGTCGCTGGATTATAAAGCGTACTCCAGGTTGCATCCAGCTTCCTGAGGTACATATATAGGAACAAAATCAAACTGATGTTGAGACGGTAGTACTTCTATAATACTTTGCGCAAAATGTGAGCTGTCCAAATAAAGCAATGTCGTAGCCAAGTTCTTGTAGAAATTTGCGGAACAAATTCCAGAGCTCCGATAACTATCAGGTTTCGGAGCTCAGATTTACAAACTCTTTTATTAAGTCGTTTTTTCTCTTGACCTCCTCCTTGTGCGACGTCTTGATCGCACGGCACAGCCACATCTACATGTAGACAGTTTTCTTTCTCCAACTCCCGGATAACAATATCCGGTTTGTATGCCGCTATCTTGCGATCAGTTTGAATTTGCAGGTCGTACAGTATTGTACCCAGTCTAACAGTCATCACCTGTTTTGGTGAGTGTGCGTACCGTTGGAGCATGAGTTTGGAACTTCGAAGGCGTTACATATCTGCCAGTGGATGTATGTTTCATTACTAAACACCTTATCGTCTTTTCATGCATTCGGTCTTTGCTAGAATTAGAAGGTCTCTACTTGTTCCTGGAAGATGTGTCGTGATGTATACAAAATAAGACAGTTTGCACATGCAATATTGTGCGCACAGTATTTTTTGTGTAATTGAAAAAAGCATTAACTGTAAAATTACTACTTTAATTAACATTTTATCCATTATATTCAATTGTGAATAATTTTTACTTTGCAGCCGTCTACCGTTCCTTTTGTTGGTTCATTTCCAAAGTCTGTTACATTTTGATAATTCGAAGAGATCAGGTTCCATTGAATCGGAATCATGGACGTAGTGTATTCTGATTTGAAATTACATTTTTAATTTCTTGTACAATACCGCAGTTTGTGTATCATACTCTTTCAAAACGTTTTGTTATTAAATGAAAAATTTTTGTTTTGTTGGTGTTCAAACAAAATACATGTTTATTTTGTTGGTTTTCTGAGGACATTCATTATTTCGTGCAAAATTACTCTGGTTCACTTATTCGTCCTGTGGGACCTACTTTCCTCCTGTCGATTCCAGTTGTGTACATCTCGTGTAGTTTGTATGAATTTCTTGGCCCCTGAATTATAATGTGTGTTTGGGTTCAACAAATAATTGAGTACTATGGCATTTCGTAACGTTTCGTCTTCAGAGCCACCTTTCCTTACTGTAAATGGACTACTCTTTATAGAGTTTGAAACTTATATATGTTGTGCTATCAGTGTAGTAACTTTGTAGCCTCACATGGGGTAAGCGACAGTGGTGTGGCCACGTGCTGCCTGTATGGGTTTGAACGTCTTATGAAAAACAGGACAATTACAACCCTGAAGATGGCGTTTTCTCTTCGTTTGTTGCCCTCTCGTTTGCCTGTGGCGATGGATGTTCATTAATTTTTTGAGTTGCCAATTCCTTACAAGTCCTGATTTTGCTGTCCTATATATTAGTTATTTTACTTCTTCATAGACATTTATTACTAGGATCATTCTTCATAAACATTTATACTAATAATTTTTGATGAAATGTTGGTTTACAAATTTAAACGTCTTAAACATGCCATGATAATTAAATTTTCTAAAGCATGGACAAAACAAAGGACGATTATGAATTATTGTTTTAAAAATGCATAGACGATGTTGTCCACTTAATAAGGGTTCAAGAATCGATGTGCCTTAAACGAAAAGATTAAGTTATAACAGGAACGGACAATACATTAAATATATTTTACTGTCAGTTTAGGTTTTATATTCATGCCATGTTTTGTTAGTCCTACATAGGAAGCGCATCTAGAAAGTGAGTTGCCCTAGGTCAACAAACAGAAAACCATTTTCATGAAAAGACTTACTGTAGCATGTAGAACACATGTTGCACTATTTTGTCACATAATCACCACCAGAAACGAGACATTTGACATACTGTGGGGCAACATTAGTATCCTGTGTCGCAGGAGTCTGCCGCAGTGTTTGACGGCCACGAGGTTGCCAGATGTGTG
>JAHLJT010006733.1:0-31299 GCA_031308135.1 Acheta domesticus
AAAATTATTATTTCTTTTCAATATAATCCCCTTCGAGTTCAATACACTTCCACTTTTCAATCAAGGATGATATTCCAGAAAAATAAAAATTATTTTCCTGTCCTTCAAAGTACTCATTTACAGCACTCTTCACATGTTCATTGGACACAAATCGACGACCACGCAAGTTTTTTTTAGATTTCTGAACAGAAAATAGTCACTGGGGGCTAAATCTGGACTGTAGGGTTGGGTGGTTTAATTCTTCAAAGCCACAGTCCCTAATTGCAGCAATTGATTTCCGGACTTTGCACGGGCGCGTTGTCGTGAAGAAGGAGCACCCCTTTAGACAGCTTCCCACGACGCTTCTCCTTTATGGCATTCCTCAAATTGAGAAGAGTGTTAGCATAGGACTCACCAGTAATTGTTTTTCTTGTTTTCCATGAACTCTATAAGCAAAATGCCCTGTGAATCCCAAAAAACGGTGGCCATGAGTTGCCTGCAGATGGTTGCGTCCGAAACTTTTTCGGAGTTGGAGAACCCTTATGCTTCCACTGCATTGATTCTTGTTTTGTTTCAGGATCCCAAAAATGTACCCATGTTTCATCTCCCGTGACGATTTGAGCGATATAGTTGTCCGGATCCGACTCAAAAAGTCTCAAATTCTCCTCGCACATTTCCACTCGCCATGCTTATGGAGAGGAGTGAGCATTCTGGGCACCCATCTTGAACAAACTTTTGACATGCCTAAACGTTCAGAAGAATGCTCAAAACTGTTGGCTCAGACACTTCAAACTCTCTAGTTATTGTTGCCACTTTGACACGTCTATCATGCATTACAAAATCTTCTATTTTCTTACACATTTCCGAAGAAGTCACTTCCACAGGTCTGCCAGAGCGCGGATCGTCTTCGATGATTTTCTGCCCCATTTAAAGCTTAGACCAATACTTCACCTGGAAATAGGAAGGTGCACTATCACCAAACACTGCCAGCATCCGTGAATGGATATCTTTGGGCGGTGCCTTCCTTCGTGAGAAATTTGATGACAGCTCGGTGCTCCAACTTCGCCTGATCCATGACTATTTCGCACAGCACTACAATTGGCAACCGATTCTCTGCGACTTGTGAGCGAAATGGTCTGAAACTTGGAAAAAAAGCATGTTCAGACATGTCTGAACTTGTAACGTCATGCGCGCCTCGCTCAAAAGTCGGTAACTTGGTTAGGTAGAAAACTTATCTAGTGCCCTCCGTAAAACTAGTGGTGCTACAACAGCACTTACTTTCCCGTATTAGAGGAAACAGCTAAGTAGTACTGTAATATTGCACTTTATGCGCTACTAACATCTTCGCTTGGAACTCACTATTTCCATTGCAGTGTTGTCAGAACTATGTGAATTCTACAACTTCACAAAAATAGAATGCAAAAGTTTTGTAACCCTGTATTGGAAAAAGAAGCCTGATACCCTGGAAATATAGAAATGCCTTCCATTGGGCCATGATTAGGGAAGAGTATTTTAAAACCATGCAACAAATTCTCTACTCACTACAAATGGTACAGCATTTGGTGCAAAACTAAATATTTGCCTGCAAATATCAACATAAATTAGACAATTATAACTCCTTTTCATACAGCTCCATTAGGTCACAACAATGACACTAATTCACAGATATTCGCGAGCGCAAAGTGAATTCCATTGTTGCAGACCCTGCATTGTCGCTATTCTGAGAGCTATTAATTCTTTTTACTTATTTCAAATATTTCAAAATAAACAATTTCTAAAATATTAATGTGTAAGTCTATAACAAAGTTCGAATGTAAGAAACGAAGAAAGAAATAATATACAAAATTGCACATTCTAATTTACGACGCATCCAGCTGTCCGAAGCGCAGTAAATTTACAGCGGCCTATTACGTTTGTCACAAAATTAAAGAAAAACTACTCGTATTTTGAAAAAATTAAGCATGACCGTATTTATTTTATTTATTTATTTGTCAAAAAACAGAAACAGAATGGCACAGACTTTCCCGTATTAGTTTTCTATTTCCTTGGGTCTTCGCTAGCTATTCGGAATTGCCACATACTCTTTCTTGCCAGCTACCATCTATCACCGCCAAAAGTACATTTTTTTGTCATTTTCTTAATTTTTCGGTTTCCTATTGGTAGAACAGAAACATTAATTTTAGAATATTAAAGAACACAAAAACCTAGCCGTAAATGGCAATTTTCTTTTAAAAATTATGTGCCGTTTAAGAGAAAATGGCGTTTTAGCGCTACTAAAAATGCGAAATTTGAAGCTCATTTTCACAGAAAATTTTTGAGTTTTCAAAATACTTTATTTGAAGTTATTTGAAGCACTTACACTCACAAATATAATCTTTACAAATTGCGGATAATGTGCATATTAAAGATGTGAGAGATCTTTCAAAAAATTTACATTTATATAATTTTTGAAAAAACAAAAAAAACTCAAAATAAACTTTACGCTATACTAAAGAGTGTAATTAGCACTATCCGTTACAAAAGTTTCAAGAAAAAAATTGCAGCCATATATGAGAAAATGGCGTTTGAGCATTTCTGAAAATGCCGAAATTTGAGCTACTTTTCACAGAAAACGGTAGTGTTTTCGAGAAACTTTACTTGACATTATTTAAAGCATATATACTCGTAAATATAATAATGTGAAAAAATCGCCGATAATGTAAATATTAACGACGTGAGAGACAAGTAAAAAATTTACATTTTTGTAATTTTTGAAAAAACCAACCGATAGACCAAAATGGCTTTTATGTCATTGATAGAGTACATTTACCACTATCCCTACCAAAAGTTTAAAGAAAAAATTTGGAGCCGTTTTTGAGAAAATCTTGTTTTTGTAATTTTTTAAAATTGCACATATTGCACGCAATATTGCACGAAAACTACCAAAATTTTGAAAAACATTTACATGACCTTTATTAAAGAACTCAATATGCAGAACAAATTTTATTTGAAGAAAAAATCTCTATCTTCAATTTTGTAGTTGGAGAAAGACGCCGAAAAAAATTCAAACTTTCACAATTTTCGAAAATTCAGAGCTGTACGTGAAAATCGGACCTATGCCATGTTAATAAGTGTATTTTACTCTATTCATACAAGAAATTTAAAGAAAAAATTTGGAGCCGTTTTTGAGAAAATTTTGAAAATCCCCGGGGGGCTTCATATAAAGTACCCCCAAATTTTGAAGAATCTTTTTCAAAATCTCAAAGCTTCGACTAGAATCAGATCGACTGGGGAATATCCATTTTGAAGAAATCGTACGTATGGTTTAGGCGCTAGCAGTTGACCACAGACGGACGGAATGCCGTCAATCGATTTTTCGGTATCAAGGACCAACAAAACAGGGTTTTGGCTACACCACGTGTTAGGGGATTTTTTTTCTTAATTTAGCAACTGGTTTTATCCACTTATTCGTTTTCACGGCCCGGCAATTAATTTTTTTCCGCCGAAAATTGGCCATTTTTTCGCGCAGCATTACATAACTTTCCCTATACTACGTATATCACTCCGTGTATACGTACGTATACGGGAAAGTAAAAACGAAAGATGAATGAAGAATACAAAATGTTTGAATTCATCCATAACATTTCATTTCATCCATAATTTTCTTTTGGGTTTCACCTTTCATCCTTTCGGCGATGTTGCCAAAAACTCATGTCCCTTAATTTCACATCCTTTTTTAATTTTGCGTATCGTGTTTTTACATAACTTGCTGCTGCGCGTTATATTGTACTTCCTAGAGGTATTTTAGGTCCGTCTTTTTCACTATCACAAAATTTAATAACATATATGCAAGGCTTTTTCCTGCTCGCAAAGTGTCACACCTCGACAAGAACTCGTATTTCCCAAATCTGCACCGAAAAACAACTCGCTTCATGCTCCTCGCGACTTTGGTTAGCGAAACGACTGTATAGACCCGTGTTTACATTGTTAGTTCCACGACGCGCCGCAATCATTCCCTTCATTTTTCGCTTGGTCGAGCTATACTCATTAATATATTAATGTTAACAAATCGCCGTTAGTGTAAATATAAATGACGTGAAAGACAAGTAAAAAAATTACATTTTTGTAATTTTTGAAAAAACAAAAGAATAGAGCAATATGGCGTTTATGTCATCTAATAGAGTACATTTAGCACTATCCCTAACAAAAGTTTAAAGAAAAAAATTGGAGTCGTTTTTGAGAAAATCTTGTTTGGGGAAATTTTTAAACTGTACATTCTCCATTTCTTTCATTCCACTTCTCTCCATTTTCAATTCAAGTGAAAACGTTGATCACAAAATGCAGATGGAGATGGTCTGAGCGTCTCGTTTTAGTCGCTAGACAGACACTATCATGCATGCGTGTGTCAGCGTTCAGAAAAAAAGGTTTTCATATTTTCTATTCTAAATTAAACAATAAGCGATACACGTAGTAGATGTTAATCACGTAATAAACTAAATGACATCAAATGTCAAAAATTTACTAAAAGGAGGGCATTTAAAATACAAAGGAGGACGAGAGGTTAACTGACGTCAATTGAGGACTATCTGTCCTCATTCGTATTGTAAATAACTATTTGACGCATTGTAAAAATTTGTACAAATTTGTCGAACTTTAGTGTATGACGAAATGTCTAACAGATTTAATTTGTAGAAAATTTTGTAAAGAATGTATTAGAACTTCTTTCTCCGAAACTGTACAACTTTCGAACTGTAGCCGGAAAAGAGATTTTTTGCAGATTTCTTAGAACACTGAATTAGGAGGTGGCAAAGTTGAAATTCGAATTCATTACCCCGAAAAACATAAAGAGCGAACAGCTTCTACATTTACCCCACCATTGGACTGGACTAATTCATATTATGTAAAGTCATTACCAGTACGTTACAAGAACTGAAAGGAATTGGAATGAACTTGAGGGAAGGTCAGAACTGAAGGGTTTTATTTATCTAATATTCGTACGTTAGTAAAATCTAAGTTGTGTGCAATTGATCCACTTCTTGATAGGGAATTTTGTCTTTCAAGATTTTCATAAATGTCTGCAAGTTCTTTATGTCTCCGCTTTACGTTTAGTTCGTCCTGTACATGTCAAGAGACAATCTTTACAATCAACTGCGTTGTTCTGTACACAAGGTAGGCTTCGTTTTGGTAATCTTTCGGTGTAACAAGCCCCTATTTGTCTTATATCAGCTCAATACATTTATTAACACTTTGTACTGTCTCATAGTAAAACCTGAATATTAAAAAATGATTCCCAAAACAATTTTGGTAATACAATGTAGATGAAAAATGTGATATTATACAATTGAATTGCTGTCCAGTGTTTCAATTTGAAAGATGTATCCCATTCATTTTCATTGTCTTAAAAAGTGGACTTCGATTGAATAACATCCTAGTTTTATATTCATACAGAATACATAGAATTAATATGAAAAGAAAAATGTAATAAATAATGACATTTATATTTTAACTTCATTTTAACTGTACTGTCATTAAAAATAATCGAAAACAAGTCTGGGATCGTACACATTCAAAACAGTTTGGATACCAATGTTGCATACGCCAGTGCGCAACCAATGCTTATACTTATTTTCCTTCTGTATGTTTCTTCACCATTTTCTATATACTACCGTATAAACTGTACGAACAAGTGAATCCGTCTATTGATGACAGGGCGAGATTTCAATTCCTGTGAAAATGGAATTCTTTCACCCCACTGAGCATATTCTATTTTAAACTCCATTAGAGCTGACTTTGCAATTGTTGGGAATCCCTGGCTATCGCGTAGGTCCGCGCAGTTATATGAGTTTCGGCCCCAAATCTAGTGAAGTTGTTTAAAAATTGTGCATCAGTTTTGGTCACCAAATTTATAAGACGAAAGAATTTTCAGTGCTATGAAAATGTTTGGCCCGTCGAATGCAACAGAATAGAGGCTGAGTCAGTTTGAAGTGAGCTGTACATTGTTTTAACATTCCGTAACTTCCGTAGCCTACGGAAGTTCAAGAATTATTCAAGAATATTTACAACGTTGTAAAAGCTTCTCCATCAAGCAAAAAGTATTGTCGACAATAGTTAAATAATCAATTGAATACTCAATTTCAAGCTCTTCAATTGTATGGCATGCTCCTCCATATTTTTATTTTCTTCAATTCTGTCTACCTTATAGTATGGTCTGCGTCTTAAGAGGAAAGATTTGCTCTATAGTTATTCGGTTTCGCAATATCGATCAGAGTCTATCTTACTGGATTTATGAAAGAGGAGAGTGTGAGATACGTTACAATCAACTGTCTGTGATGATAAATTGGTTCCAGAAAAAACGTCATTGGAGTGTATTTCGTAACTAGCTGATTATTCAACGTAGCTTTAGTATTTATCACGATCTGGAACAAAGCCCCACGAATCAATATAAACAAAATAAATATCTCCGAAAGGTCATTAAAGCTCCTTTAGCTTAAAGATTATTACGGTCATTTAAGCTCTAAGCTTAAAGTCCATTTAAGTTCCTTAGCTCCATGCAAATCCAAAACGAACTAAATATATCATCCATTAACGATTATATAAATCTTACGATCCATAAAATCTTCTCATCCCTACCCTAATCACGCAGTACAACAATATTCCGACTTGAAAAAGCGTATAGTTCACCAAATAGAATAATATCACGATTCCCTAAGACTCCCTTCGACCACCTTAAATCATTTCCCCTAAGCTTCTTCCTTAAAATCCCACCCACTAACACCACCCTTTAAAACATTATCACAAATAACTAAATAAAACTGATCTCTGCAGTTTCTATTCTCTGGCCAATAAAATGGAGTCCTGAGAAAGGAGGTAACGCATGCGAATGTCCATCCCTACAAGTTAATGTGTAAGATTTATGCATTATTAACACCCCTGAAATGCAGAAATAAATTTAAAAAAGTATCACAATCACAAGCAATACTCCTTCTCCGTCCAGCCCGCGCCTCGCGACGCATAGCGAAAAATGCTGGCCATTATAGAATGCACTGAACTCAATTTTGAGAAAAACAAAAAACAACTTATTTTAGGAAAACTTTCTGAATAGAACTCCTGGTATGAATTTTCTGCGCCGCTCAAAAGCATTCGCGCAAAAATTAGGGAGCAATCGCTAGTGTGGTTCAAAAGTCTTGGTGTAAAACACACACATTATTACACAATCGATTGGGAATAGGATTGTAATGATTAGTTCTGTCTTTGATATTAATTAAGCATGAACATTTCATTTATTTATACTACATACCTTGAATCACATTCAAATCACACCTGAGCTTGAATATTATATTCTGAAATGACGAATTCCCAATACTTCGAAATCAGTATAGTATCATATCATTCTGAGCTCATGATCATATCGGTAAACGTAGGAATTTTTGTTAAATTAAAATTTGTAGAATTATCACCGTGATTTTTATGTATTTTTTTTGATGTCGGATATTACATGGAGGCATTGTTTTAATAATGGTACAAATCCCCTTTTTTGAGAAATTGAGCTAACTCCACTTTCAGGTTGGCGCAAGTGTTATACATTTCTTCCGAAAGTGAGAGAACTCTCTGAAGTAAGAGAAGTTCTTTCTGTGGACGAACTTTGCGTTTCACAATAAAAGTGAATCACTGGAGATTGCAATATATTTACTTTGATAGTGGTACGACTCCACTGGCACGGCTACATTGTTTTCTACAAGTCTCGTGATGAGTGATTTTCGAGATATCTTTAGCGTCTGCTGCGATAGGATAATAAAGAGCCAAGGAACACCAAAAAGAATATAATCATATCTCACATTTTTTATTTAACACAGAAATTACACTTAATGGTTTATGTGTTAAAAGGCCTTCAAATGTCTGTAACAAGGAAGAAAAATGAACAAACTGACGTCTGTAATTGGCTAAAAATTAGAATTGGTTAAAAATTAGATTTGTCCCATAGAAGTCTTTTATAATTATATTCAAGTTAACCACTATACTGTAAACTTTCAAACCACCAATTGATGAGGGAGAACTAAGATTTTCAAAAAACGTAAATATCCAGCTTCTACAACCACAGCAAACGAAGGTTAATGAGAAGAAACAGGATATGCCTGATCTGTTTCCATTCATTTTAAACTTTAATCATGCTTATTTCACTGATCTGCAGGCAGGAATCGGACGATTTCAAGAAGATGAAAATTGAATGTGCCTAAACAGTAACTATTCAATAAACATTCAATTAATATTTAATCTGTTTTAATAATCGATATTGCTTTCATTTCCAACTTTTCTTACAACTGTATTACCAATTCGGCCCACCAACCTCATTTTTACTGTAGCATATAACCCCATTACACCCACAATACTCCGCGAATAATATAGTATGCTTATTCATATCATCAAACAAGTATCTTATAAGAAAAAAAAAACAATTTTTTGTCTAACTCCACCCCCGATTTTTTAATAATCTTTTAACTTTCGAGCTCAATATCTCGAAATGAGTATCAATGGAGTTGTAGTGTACCACTATTAAAATAACGACTCCATGTTATTGCACAATCGTCTTTACGAACTAGTATAAAATTGAATGTTAAAGATTTTAATGAGACATGTTTCTTTTGAGATCTATTATAAGTTAAATATTGTTTTATTTTCTAACAATATTAGAATAACTCATTGGAAATTTCCATATTTGACTTAATCACCAATTAAAACAAAAAATATTAGATACATACTATTTGCCAATAAATTCCTAGGCTTGGCGCTGACGTACGTAAATTCTAGTAATCTTCTTAGATAATCAAATAATCAGCGAATGCTTTCATTGTCCAATAAACAAGCTACACAATATTCGAATCAGTATTCAATTTCGTATTCTCGGATAGATGAAATGGTTGCACCACAAACTTTTTCATTCCCCGGTAGAACTAATTCGATGTTTTCCAGAGTATTTATAATAATACAAAATCACACAATTACGTCATTTCTCCTTATCTGTAACTTACCTTTACTGCTCATTCGCCAAATAATTGCCGGGCATCATAAAAACACAAACATGGCAACAAAAATAACAACTGTGAGATAGTGTGTTTCAGTTCATTATGACAGTTGAACTAGGTGACACTTCGAGTATTCAAATATAACGACACTCGATATAGAAAGATCGATCTCTCAGAGTTAGAAAATAACCTGCAGCACCGCCAGTTCTAGTGAATTGTAGAACATTCAAATTGAATAATGAATATACTTGACAATTATTTTTAAAAAGTGCATTGTCTTTCGAGGTACAACAAAAATAATTCGCCAAATTCTACACGCAATTCAGTTAATGATAAGTTGGGAATAGGACTGACAATTTTTATATCTCTTAAGCAGTTTCGGAGAAAGTATCAATTTGTGAAATTTTCAGATAGTATTTCTACACAATCAATATTTTTACTTTTTCTCAACTAGAATCTGTTTGAAGTGGGCTTTGAAATGTGTAATGTTATCTAATGGATATTATTACTAGAGGAGCTACTGAAAATGTGATAGTTCTTATAACCTTTTTGTGAAAAATACCTCCTACTATTACTCTCGTAGAATGTGATGTCTTCCTGGAACGTTCTCAAATGACATTCTTCAAAAAGAAATCTATAAGTATCAACTTTCAATATCACATTTCATCGTTATCCTGAAACCCGTCTCATTCACGATTGTAATCTTCCACTTCAAACATTGAATATTTTCGATGTTTTATGGACTTAGAATGTATATATTATATGAGACTCGTAAAAAACCAGTGATCTCAACATTATAGCTAGAGCTCACTAGTAAGAACATACAGAATGTCACATCAACTCAAAAATTCGTACGTAAAGTATAACAAGCTTTAAAAGAAACAATATCAATTTTATATAAAAAACGAAAAAAGCGAGTACATATTACCAAGTGTATTTATTTTGGTATTTGGAAAAGGATATTTGACATTTTTCCGTTACTGGTCAGCCACAATCAACACAAACGTAATGCAGATGAGAATGTAATAGTCTATAAGGACTACTTAATGAATAAGAACTTTTAAGAATGGTATGAACGAGTCACCTCCACAACATTAGAGGAATCTTAGCGTGCTTCAACACCGATTAATATCGGCTTCACATACATTAACATGGTATGCACAGCATTGCACAAGAGAGCTTGACAAACAGTGCGTTATAAATACTTGATTCAAGAGATCTTTCAGGAAGAGATGAAGTATTTGCTGTGATATTCTCGAAACAATTCACTTTACAACTGTTACATTTAATGCAAAGAAGGCTTAGGTCACACTTAAGGCACCAGAAATGCTGATTTTAACAGACACAGAAGCGTCACGAACAGCCATAACTTCCTTATGGTCCATTTTGAAGTTAGAACTCACTTTGTAATTGGCTGGAAATTCCTTAACATGGAACGAATAGCAATTGAAAGCAATAGTACAATATAAGAAAAAAAATTGGAATTGTAATAAATCCGCTAATAAATTCTGATTTATAATGGTTAAAATAATTATTTAGAAAAGTCGATAATCATTTAATGTCCAGACTGGAGAGCGTAATTATAATGTAAAGAGCGAAATAAAAATTTTTCACTTTCGCACCGTATTGAATCAATAAATATAAAATCACTATATCGATTTTTCATTAACAGTTCAGGAAACTTTTATAGTTGAGATTATGATGATTAATTGCTAAAAATTTCAAAAATAGGGAGTTTTTGCACGCCAAAGCTGCGGCAACACTATCGATCTTCTGAGCATGCGCAGTTCACATTTCTCATCACGGGCATTCTGCAAATGCGCAGAGTGCGTCTGGTATAGCGTGCAAAAACTATGGTGGAAAGACTCCCTAATATATCGATTTTTGGTTTTATCGATATTGATATGGGGACGTTGAATCGATTTTCGAAAATCTTTAGTATTCCATGACATATGGCTGTCAGGTCTTCATTTTCAACCGTGATCTCAACTACATAAACTGGAACCACAACTGCAATGCTGAGAGTTCTTCGCAAGTGTGACGCCTGATTTCTGGCGTGTTGGCAAACCTGGAGCGTATTCCAATGTGTCTGTACGTGTACCCATCGGCAATATCATACGTCTTGGAAAGGTTGTGGCTTCATTTTGGATAATTTTGCTTTTAAAAAGAAACACAATGGTAAAGCATTGCTTATAATTTCTCACATTCGTAGTTGAGACCAGGAGTGAAAGTGAAGTTACTGAAAGAAGATGCAGTTTTCTTCTGTTTGAATTTCCGGTTCATCTCTGCAAAAAAACATCTGTGAGGCAACTGGATCATTCTGATGTCGTTGTAAGTAATTTGAGAACAAGTTGTGTAATTTTTTTCATGTAATATTTATTCAGTGAAAATGTATGTAAGAAAGAATTTGTCTTCAACATTGATGATACCAATTATTGAATTGTTTGACCACATTAACTATGAGTTTGTATGTATTTGTATTATAGGACCAAAGAAGGCGATTTGATTTGGAAGTTGATTCTCAGTGCAAACAAAAATGTCAGGACACAGACAGACCGTGCTCCACAGTCACTGACCAAAGCCAGCGTGAGGAAGAAAATTAAGCTTCTGCAATGAGACTGAATCGCAGGAATAAGGAAAACTAGTGACATTAATTAATTAATCGAAGAATTCAGAAAGAACAAACTGAGGTCATGGCTTTCATCTGTAAACCAGGTTTTATTGGTGCAGTTTTCAATATTTAAATGAAAACAGTGACAATATTTCACATTTGAAAGTAATGTGCACTAATAAGAAGAGTATATGAAGGAATGTGCTCTTATGTATATTCGATGGTATGTCGATAATGAGAGCAGTTGATCTGGATGCCAACAGGGAAAGGGTCCTCAAGTTATGTCAACATGGGAGGCATAGCATCTATGGAAGTAGTAGCAAAGGACGCCAGGCTCCAAAATGTAATTATTCATTCATAAATTCTGAGTTCCCATTTATTATTGTAAAGTTCAATAATTATTTCTGTGGTCACTCAATTAATTCTTCAATTGAATTGGGTAGATTTACATGAAACAAAATTGCCTGAAAGCAATTGTAAGAGTGTGCAGTACCCTACGATTAAGAGCAGTGTCAAGAAATGTCACAAATGAATATGTTCATTTATTGTGACATTTCAAGATAATTAAATTTCTTTATTCATCAAGAGAAGCTGAAAGCTGGAAATCCAATGAATATTTCACCTTCTTAACAATTATTTTTTTAGATTCTATTTGAAAAAGAGGAAAATGGAGTGTGGAAACAAAATTATTTTTCATTGCTCTACACAAAAACTTTTACAGGTAAAAATCATGTGAATCACATTTGTACTACACGTGTGTACTACAATTTTTCTATATTTGCATTTCATTATTTTGCTATCACGCATGTTTAGAGACCATTATTTTACATTATTGCACAACCTTATAAATAAAATAAATGTGTATAATTAACATTTCGATGTGTAATTTCAATTTCCTATGATGAATACTAAATATGATCATTGGAAAAGCAAATAATCTGCAAGAGAAATTATATGGGTCCATTTGGACCCAAGGTTCTTGAGAAGGAGTAAATTTCAGGACCGCAGCCACGTTAAATTATTTGAATAAATATATCGAAATATATATGAGAAGTGCCACATGTATGCTTGAGGTTTGCGTAGTCCTTGACTAGTACATCACAGAACTTGAAACACTGCCGCATGTGTAGATGCAACATAGATATAGTACTGTGCAATTAGACCCAAAACCTCAACATTGAAAGTAAATTTTGCCTCCAACTCCAAATTGTTAAAGAGTCCACATATTGTTTGGTAAAACCATTTTGAGCGTCAGGCTTGGGAGAGGGGGGAGAAGTTGATAAATTGGTAGTTTTCATCGGGTTTGTTTGAAATGTTCGAAAAACTATGGAGTTTAGCGCAAAACGTGCCCTATACACAAATAATTACATTAATATTGCCAACAGAAATGGTCCTTTCTTGCTTAAAGTGAACTGTTCCAGAGTTACGGAGGGTGTAAAAGTAAACATTTTTTTGTATTTTCCAGATTTTTGGAATAAATATAAGACATCACTAAGGAAACTTCTTTATGCAGGATTGTGTTTTGTAAAAGCACATCGCGATTTAGTGTCGGTGGTATGTTAGTGATAAGCCCTTGAAGGAACGACATCCTCACCACCTTCTCAAGGGGCGCTACATTTAGGGCAGGGCTGCACAACGCCTGCTCCCGCGGGCATTTTGCATTTGTAGTGTGATTTTTTTAACTCCGCCCCTCAAGCCACTATGGCCCTCGATGAAATATCGCACGGCATTTCGCGTATCTCTGGTCTTGCCGGTGTAGAAGTCGCATGATCGCAAGCACTGCTTGATACGGTCCTCGATCATGCGAAATCTAGCGGCACACTGAGAAAGATGCGAATACCGTAACATATTCATATCGCGAAGCTGGGCCCTTGAGGGGTAAAGTTAGAAAATTCGCAGTATTAGCAGGTCGACCGTCTGCCCACGGCAGCGCCGAAAGTGCAAGTAGTGGGGAGTAGGGAAGCTTTGCGAGAAGGGGAGAAGTCTGGCGTAGCACGACACGCGCGCGTAGATTGATTGCCTGGGCGTCTAATATAATGATTCAGGCTGCAAACGTATAAGCCACTCGTTTAAAAGGGTAAACGTCTAGTAGTTCAAGTTACAAGGGCCATAATTCTCTGTTTACGTTCTGTGAACTGCTGGGCATCCACCTTTATATCCACTACTATATGTATTTTCCGTTTCTATTTTTAAAAAAATACATGCTCATTGTGACCTCTTCAGCAATAATTTAAAGTAGTAGAATTTCAAAACTTAATATTTATTTCTAACTAGCCAAAACGTTACAATTTAAAAACTGATTGTTATAATCTCCAATTCATAGCAAAATGAAGAAAATTGTGAGAACAATCTCTCGCATCAAGATTGACAATAAAAGTAAAATATGTGGCAATTCCAAGTAGAGTAATGCTTATCAGCACACATATTTGAGACCATTTTCCCCATTATGAAACTTAATAAAAGAGATCAACAAGCATACCTCTGTGACGATTTGATACGGACAATCATGAGATTAAATAGAATGCAAAGGGCTTAATATTTTTATACGATATCGTAAACAATGAATAAATAGTGTTCGTAGTTTGATTTTCGAAATAATAGAATGCACTCAAGTCAGAAATTGAGCACAAAATAATCGTGATTTTTTTCCCAAAAAAAAAATGTTTTAGCTTTCATAGAACTGTCTTATTCAATTAAACCAGTCGATGAAAAATAGTTATTGCTGCCATCATCAACAAAATAATTGAGTATGATAATTTTGTGTTTAGCAAAACACTAAATTTGTAATTACACTCGTAGAATAGCTAATTACATTGTCAGCCCTACGAGCAATTATAATACTTGGTGTCCAAATAAAATATGTATAATTCCTTGTTTCATATTTCACACTGTAATACATCGACAATGTATGTGCCAGTCATGTTCTCTCCAATTGCTTTTTCAACTTACGCGCTATGGTTCGAATTGTGCCTTCTAATTGGTGGTCCCCACTCTTACAATGAGTTCTCATCCCCACCCTTAATCAATTTTCGCATTTGCCCCCGAACTGCTCGGGCGCAGCTCCTGATGTCAGTGAAAGTGCAAATGCTTTGCAAGCCTGATTAAGGTAAAAGAAGTGTCCACAGGCCTAGCCATATAACCCTGTGGTACGGAGAAAGGGAACTCCTGAACTTTCTTTGTACAATGCCGCATTAAGAATATCTTTCCAACATAAATGATTTTAAAATATAACCAGTGGGTGCTACAGAATGGCACAGACTTTCCAGTACGGTTTTCTATTTCGGAAAACTGGTTTCGGCTACCTACGGACTTGCTACATACTCTTGCAGTTGCCAAATATCGCCGCCACAAATTTCATTTTCTTGACATTTTCTTAATTTTTCGGTTTCCTAATAGTAGAACGGAAATTCTATTTTAAGAATATTAAAGAACAGTAAAACTCGTCCTATATTGCAACTTTCTTTGAAAAATTTTGAGCCGTTTCTGAGAAAATTTAATGTTTGTTATTGATTTAAAATTGCACGCAAATTTGCAACTAAAAGTTTCAAAAAATTGTGCACAATCATAATGAAAGAATTTATTTTGGAGAACAAATTTTAATTGAAGGAAAAATTTCTATCTTCAATTTGTAGGATCTTCGAAAAACATTCAAACTTTTGCAATTTTCGAAAATTCAGAGTTAATCTTGAAAATAGGACCTATGCCTTCTTTATAAGTGTATTTTACTCTATTTTTTACAGAAATTTAAAGAAAAAATGTGGAGCGGTTTTTGAGAAAATTTTGAAAATGTCCGGAGGGTTCCATGTAAAGAACCCCCAAATTTTGAAGAGTGTTTTTCAAAATCTCAGAGTTTTGAGCTAGATGGACAGAGGCTTCTTCAATTTGGAAAATGTCCTACGCATGTTTAGGCGCAAGTGGTTTTCACAAACGGACGGTTTTGACAAGAACCACTTTTTCTGGATCAGGAAACCCCAAAACGTGTATTTCCTTTGAAATCTCGAAATCGATTTTCCGCATCATTACAAAACTTTCCCTATACTACGTACATTACTTCATATATACGTACGTATGCGGGAAAGTAAAATACATTAGGTGTAAAATATTATGACATATAACTATATATAATTATGATATATGACACCATTTTTAATCATAATATTTTTAACAGCAGCTTTTGGAGGGTTTTCTGAGGAAAATAAGAACATTTGGCTATGTATGCAACCATATTTTATTCAAATTTTTGAAGTTAAGTACTCTTCAAACATAGCACCCTCCTCTTGTGTTTCTTTGTCTCTAATGTTCGTGTGCCTGTTATCACATCTTAGGCCTGAGCAATTACCGCATATGCTTGAGCAGTTTAAACCACTCTTTCTGCACTCGCAGTTACGGACGCATTCGTCTTTGCAAGCGCGTACTTTGAGGGAAAATAATGCCTGGGCAGCTGCAGGATGAGCTGTTCTAATTGGTCTCAGGTGTTCGCCAATCTTCTTCCACCATCACTCGAGCGGATTATTCTTCTCCTTCAGCCTCTGCTGCACCTGGTGGTAGGTTCTAATCGAACGCTGCCTGGAAACTGCTGAAGTGGGGAGAAGTGCAGCCAAGTTGAATAGGCTGCTTGCAATAGCCTTCAAGTAACACTAGTAGCGAAAACAAGCTACATCTTTTGTTCTTGAACCCCAGGCAAGAAGGAAATGCTTCCCAGCGTCAGCCACTGCACTGGGGTCAGCTTTGGAGTCGTTGAAGAATAGAAGTTTTGTACGAAGAGCGTATTCCTGTACGAGCGTGCCTATACGACGTAATTTTCCCCTTCTTGTGGTCTAAACTGCTCAAGCACATGCGGTAATTGCTCAGGCCTAGCTGATACAGTATTACATTCTGCGTAGGTGTTTAGTACACCTTTCATATTCCCAATCCCTCGCCGAATGTCAGAAACAGAGTACAATTTTTTCTTGCTGATTGCCTTTCTCTACCACTATTTGCAATTTGTTCTCTGAGGATGCGTGGACAGTCAGCAAGAGCAGTAAGTCAGTGTCATCACCAATTACACAATTAAACGCCCTTCTTATCTTCATGAATCGATGTTAAAACTATTAATGTCAGTGTCACCCAATGCTTGATGAACTGTGCAACAACCTCTTTGCAAGTACACTGTAAGAAGAGAAATAAGACCCATTTTGTTCTTAGCGTTAGCTAGAAATTCACCCTGATATTAACATGGATTGAGTCTTCAGCACTTCGCCAGGGGTGAATGCTTGGTGAATCGAGTAACCAAGTTTATATCCTTGCCGGTCCCAAGCCCGGACAAAGAAGAGGGTTTCGGGGTCAGACTAGCATCTACCCCTGTAAAACACACCACGCTCATAGAACAATACAAAGTCTCGGATATGGACACAAACAAGTGGTTGACGACACGGCAACGAAAAAAGGACTAATCTAGGAAAGAAAAAGGAAAAATTACGACTTGGAACTTGGACGTTAAATCGTTGAGCAGAATAAGGCACAAGAAATAATAACAGCAGGCTGACGTCAGTTTAGTTACAACAAGGAAACCACTAATTCCGATTAATTTCAGATTGCTGCATTCGAAATTGACAGCCGTTTTTCTAGATTAGTTCGTATTTTTTGTGTAACGCGTAGTTGCCAGTTTTTTACCATTTTGGCTTCAGCTGTCATCAAGTAACCATTTTCACAATGTTCCTAGAGTGAGATTATAAATATTATTTCACTTCGGTGGAAATTCAAGAGATTATTGCTGTGGTTATATATATATATATTATATATATATATAATATATATATATATATATATATATATATATATATAATATCGGCACGATGACGCGGGCAAAGCAATATATAAAGTAGGAAGTGCCGTTGTTTGCGTGGCTCAGTCCTTACCTCTATGAGTATGTATTGCAGTAAGTAATCTCTGAAGTATGAAAATGTTTGTCGTGGGAATCGACTTACGAGGTTTTACTCTGTAACTTCAGTTATTGTCCCGTATTTTTGGAAATGTTTTCTGTTATCATACAGTGATTTCATGGTTGTTCTGTGTTCTAAAGTTTCGCTTTCCTGCGCAAAATGTCAAGTCTTCCTGCAGAGGTTGTAAAACCTCACCGGAATGATTTTGTTACATCTGTGGCGTGTTATGGTTATCTCAGAGTAGATCGATGAATGATGTCGTCAGGGAATTATATTATTTTTATTTTGACTGTAAAGATTGAGGATCAGCATAAAAGCTGGGCTGAAGACCTAGCTTAAAGGATCCAAGAAAAGGATGCCGTTTTGCTGTTCCGATGATATGGGGGGAGAACCCGAAAATCACTAAAGTAATGTCCTCTGTATGACGAATAACAGCAGGAAGAAACAAGAAGAAACATCGAACATTCAATGTTGCAATCCGCGATCAGACCAATGCCTCATGGAGAAAATTTACCTGCACCTACTCCTCCGAACGATTGGGAAACTATCGATATTGCAGCAACTACAGGAACCGATGAGGACCTAACTCAATACTGCAGATGAAGATCTGAGAGATAGTCCCTTCCACTTAAAAGATGAGACTGATTTTATCCTTCAACATGAATTGAACGATTTAGCAAGAGACTTACAACTTTCGAGAGAGAAGCTTAATTCTTGGGTGCTAGACTCAAAGAATGGAATTTACTAGCTCCCGACTACTTACTAACACTCAGCGTAGGAAAAGGAACGAGCCTTTTTCAGAATATTACAGAATTGAAAAGATTTCCTTTGCATATATACGGCCTGATGAAAAGAGTTAGGAATCCACGTAATCCATCTGATTGGTGTCTTTTTCCTAGATTCATCTAAGTACAGTCTGAAGCAGTTTTGCTTCATAATGGAAATACGCTGCCAGTGGCACACTCTGTTCCAATGAATGCTACTTACGATCTCGCACTCATTTTAAATCGTATCAAATACAAAGATCATGGTTGGTAATTTGTGGACATGTAAAAGTATTTGCAATATTATAATGTCCAATGTCTGGAAGGTAGATTTACAAAGCACTTTTGTTTTTTGTGTCTTTGGGACTCAAAGCTACAGGAAAAATTTCTCACAAAAGGAGTGGCCCCTGAGAGTCATTATACCAACAATGTCAAGTATAAGCCTCTGATCGATTCAGGCAAGGTATTGCTTCCAACTCTGCACATTAAGTTGGACCTCATCAATTTCTTAAAGGAAGAGACAAAGAAACTGAAGGATTTAAGTATCTTAGACAGTGTTTTCCGAAACTAAGTGGCCTGTATACATCTGTGACATTATATCTTATAAACTATTCTGAGTATGTAAATGCTAGAGTATAGTGCTAGTAAACTAACTGGAATATATAGTTTTTAATTGTTTAGATTTAATAAATTAATTTATAGAATTTTAAAAATTGATTGTCTTTGACACAAGTGCCAAAACGAAATTGATTCCCTTTTTGCAGTCAAAAAAACTCACTCCTCCGGTACTTTTCAAGATTATGCCTATTATGGTAAATTTGGCAACTACACGTTTTACACAAAAATACGAGCTAATCAGTAAAACGGCTATTATATTCGTATTCAGCGACCCAAAATTGATCAGAATCAGTGAGTTTTGTTTTCTGTAACTATTTCAAAAGTTTAAAAATGGTCGGCCAGTGTAATAGAACTAGAGTACCGTAGCGAGAACTGTCGCATATTAAAATTGCACCCCCTTCCCTATCTTTCCATTTCCGTATTCAGACGGAAAGTTGTTAATGAAACGTGGTTAACTTGTTTTAAAAATGTATAATGATAACTTCTGATCTATTTATATAATATGAAATAAAAAGAAAAAACAATGAAATTGATGTTTGAAAAGAAATTTTGAATAAATTTCGTATTATAGGCAAATGGGTCTTGGAAATAATTCCGCTACGCTTCCTTAGAAACAGCACGTGAAGATAAGTATACAATTTCCTTGACAGATTTTCGCTTACCTTGATAGCCACTTTTTCTGATAGTTTTTTACTCTTGAGAAAGCTAAGTAAAGTTGGCCATGCGAAAATACAGCATCGGGCAAGTACTACTCTACTCTTTAGAATATTATTTACTTTATTACCGAATTGGCGAGGAACACCCATGTATTCAAAACACCGGTGCAATTCAGTCACCTAGAATATCATGAAATTACACTAGTTTAAATTCACTTACAGTTGCAGATTCTGCACGTCTCCGATAGGGTTGGGTTTATTTATTTATTTATTTACGTCAAAAAACAGTTAAAAAACTGCGTATGACGAGCTATGGGGAGAAGTGAATTTTGTGCACGTTTTCATAATTCTGTGGTCTCTATCCTAAACCATATTTTAGGTCGATATTTTGAATACAGAAAAGAGAGTTTTTTTCGAGTTTGTTGACAAAATATTCGCTCCTATATAATAAAATCTATTTTCAAAGGTAAATTAGCTATAAATTCCTGCCCTGAACCCTCATGTTCTTCATGAAAGAATAATACTTTTTGGCGCGATAATATGAAAAACGATAATTTGAATAACTATATTTCCCACTGAAATTCAGAAGACGTGCACAAATAATGAAGTTACTTTTATGTCCAGAAGCAAAACAAGGGACCATCTCAGCATTTGCTCAAGGATCAGGGAAACTGGACGAAAAACCTGATCGAGATGGGGGCCATCAACCCAGAAACTGTGGTACAATACTTGTTACAGGTTCTTTAGAATTATACAGTCCAAATGATAAATAATTACATTAACTATCATTGTTAAATTAATTCTACTTTCCTTTTTGATGCTCGGTATAGTCTCGAATTGTATAGAAACAGTTATGCAGCAGAAAAGATTTTACTTGGGACTTAAACTTTTCTATTGAATTTAATCGTTTAATGTCTTCTGGCAAAGTGTTGTAGAGTAATGTACATGAATTGTATGTGAATTTTTTGTAGTGAGCTGTTGATACTGCCACTTGGTGAATATGATTACTACGTCGTGTGTTATACTTATGGACATCGGCGTTTGCTGAAAATATATTCCCGCCCTTAAGTAAGTCATTTTTGACAAAAACTACTGATTCGTAAATCAGGAGACAAGGTAATGGTAAAATTCCTAGATTAATAAAGAGTGACTTACAAGAATCACGTGGGTTGGATTTGCTTATTATTCGTACAATTTTTTTTTGTAATCTGAAAGTCTGTGAGCTATAAGATGTGTTTCCCCAGAATATTACGCCATATCTCAGGCGGGAGTGAACATTGGCAAAATATACACAACGAGCTGTATGAAGGCTGACGGAATTTGAAAGAATTCTGAACG
The DNA here is from genome assembly GCA_031308135.1 of Acheta domesticus. Taxonomy (NCBI): domain Eukaryota; kingdom Metazoa; phylum Arthropoda; class Insecta; order Orthoptera; family Gryllidae; genus Acheta; species Acheta domesticus. Next base: position 20,887 of record JAHLJT010006733.1, read on the forward strand.
CGTAGCATAATGAAACTTAATTTTGTGTTCAATTCATTTAAGTGGGCATTCCATTTGAGGTTTGACTGAATTGATAGACCTAAAAATTTTGTTACATTAACATCAGTCAATGGCACACCGTTCATTTTCAATGGAGTACAGAATTTTTATTTGATATGGAAAACTGCATTGAAACAGTTTTATTTTCATTTACTTTTAATTTGTTATTACGGAACCAACGTTGTTATTACGGGTTGTATCGAGAAGCGCCGGACCAACAAAATGTAATAAAATGTCCAGAAACTCTCATTCTATGTAGTGCGAAGAATGTTTCTGTAAGACCTTTGGCCACAAAATTACAAAATTTTCGTCTCTAGAACGCTTCGTTTAGGAGTTACTAAACTAAATAGATGTTTAAAATTCTGCCAGAGTGTTGCAGGTTGCATTTGACATGAATATTGAGATGCCTTTTTTTTCACCAAATCCTTCATATTTTTAAAGTCAAAGTGCAATTCGCCACGTCTCCGTAAAATTCTCTTTTTTTTTAGAGACCTCATTTATAAAGATTCGTGGCATGCGAGAGCCGCAAAATGCATCTATACTTCTGAAATAACATAAGAGAGGATTTTATATAATACTAGCTGTCCCGGCAAACGTTGTTTTGCCATATAAATTATTCCTAAGATTATTTTAGTAGAAAAAATGGACTAACTTATTGTCAGTGTTTGAAGATGTGATATATAAGAGTTGAAGAGGCATGGAGCGCTCTGAACGAATGATATATCAAAATAACACAATACCAAACATTTATATTTTTAATTTATTGTAATTTATTTTTTGAAATGATCTACATCGCTAATTATAATAATTTTACTAAAAAACCATATCAATCCCTCAACGCAATAGAGTGTACAATAATTTTTGTTATCCCATCTTTAGCTAACACAAATAAACTGGATGGTTTGCCCACTCGAGAGCATAAATGACCGTGTGAGAAACATGGTGTGCTCAAAAATAAGCCACAAATAGACACAGTTTGGCCTTGAGACTAATTGATAGTCATCGCATATGCCAATCTTAACGGAAATTGAAGACGTTTAAATTGAATTGGCACATCTGTGGGTATAATAGCGATCCGTGGCAGTAATATATTCTCACCTCGAAACTTGCCCTTTAATATGATGGCTTCGATGACGTTTTTCATTACAGCCCTGCAAATAAATTATAAATTATTTAAAAATTTCACCGAAATAGAAAAATGATACTTGTAAAATTATGATTAACGCCCACACAATAAAAATAATGGCCGAAAACTAGTGAGTGAGAAACTCCTTATTGTGTGAGATCCCTACTCCGTGCTGCTTACTGGGTCAGAAAGCAATGTTGCCAGATGTGAAACTTCCAATTGCGAAGTTTAAAGTTAGAAAATGCGGATTTACTACGTATAATATAATTTAAAAATAGAGGAAAACATCAATAATTCATATATCGACATAGAATTCCGTTTTATTAATTAAATAAATGCGATATTATCTCACTATATTTGTTGTATGTTTGTTCTCACTATAATGTTCTCGATTCGCCCAAGAAATTAAAATATAAAATATCAGTATTTTTGTTATAAATATACTTTCAATTTATTTTTAATCTCAGTTTAATACGAAGCCGAGTAACGTTATTTCAACATTTTTAATTTCAATATCCCGCGAAGTGAATCATTTCTCCGGCTTGAATAAACGCAGTAAGAATCTGAACGACGATCCGTATTCTTATTTGGCGTATTCGAAAACGACTAACCAACATGTTGTCACCTATTTGTTCTCTGAATCTCTAACAGTAAGACCATTACTATGGAAGCGATATACCTGCACTATCCAACCATTACTGTGTCTATTTTGGGCAGGTTTCTACTATCCGCTTTCACAAAATGTGTCTCCATTTTAGAAAATAAAATCACTACCTAATTCACCACTAGCACGCAGTTGGCTTTTTTGGCAAAAAACTTTTAACACACAACGATCAAAGAAATTCCTTTCGCCTTACTTAGCTGCATGAAATGCGGCCAATCACAGAGCGTTTTCGATCACGTGACTGAACCCTCAAGAACATTAATTTTAAACGAATAATTTAATGTAGATAATGCACATTTTTTTAGCAAATATGTAAAAAAGGCTTTAATGTGGAGTAATCTTCCAGGATGTCAGCAAGCCGACCTACATTTACAACACAGTCAAATAGCCTATTATGGGGCAGACAAGCAACGCCCGAAGTGACATCTGGTGGCGAAAGTTATAAGTTGTTCGGTGACAGCAGTTACATTCCACCGTAAGTTGTATATGTTGGAGTGCAAGTATTCGAGTAAATTGATGCATAGAAAGAAAAACTTGAATGAGTAAATCCCCGAATAAAAAGAAGAGGAAAGGTGGAAGAAATTGTTGTGTTCCTCACTGAGCAAAATTAAAAAACCTCAATTGGGAATTTTATTGTTTTCCAAATCGCGAGTGGGAAAGAGAGCATTGACACATGTGGACAAAATAATGTACATGGCCTGTGTTCTAGCAAATAACAAAGAACCGCTTCAGCGTCATAAGTAATTTAATTAAATTTTATTAGGTTTAGGTGATAACATTGTAAAGAAATGTGTAATCTAAAGAAAACACTCTAATATAGATTATCATGTAAACTTCGTTCAAACAAAATGGTCCTTAAATTAGGCAGGTACAACGATTTTTGAGATTCATAATTTAGCTTCAAGAGCTGGAATAAAACAAGTAAAATAGAAATTTTCAATTTTGGGAATAATAGATGATTAAAATTCTTCATCCCGATGAAAAAGAATATGAACTTGATCGACTGATGAATAGACAAAAAAATGACAAATGTGTATTGCAAGTATGTGCATAGATACTTGAAGCCGAGTATAATGACCATGAGAAACTTTTATCTTTAAATCACTGTTTTCATTAAATTCCAAATATGGAAAGGTACAATTTCTTTCTTCCATGTCCACTACTGCACCATGTTTACATGAGTAAGGGCCAGCGGCGTAGCTTCAGCTGGTGTCACCTGGGGCAAAGCTAATGGTGTCACCCTCCCCCCATAAAGTAAGTATGAAAATATCTATTGCTGCATAGACTGTACATTATTTTATTAAAAATACAAACATATTTGCATATAATAGTTATTTATAGTATATTAAAAAATTCTATGAAATTAAGAATAATTGCAATATAATTTTTAAATAAATACTTTACAATTAAACATAACTTATCAACAATTGTTATTTATAAAACCTGTTTACGAGATTTTAGGGCAGCAAACATATTTATAATTTCATGAAAATCTATCTTATTGCAATGTCATTTTTTATTGACAATAGAGCCAAATCAGATAGTCTTCATTAATATATAACATTTTTAAGTAAATGATTTAAATTCCAAGTATAATTCCAACTATAAAATATTTTAATTGGTGTCACCTGGGGCGCGCCACCTCCCTTGCCCCCCCCTAGATACGCCACTGGTAAGGGCACTTGGTTTCCAACAATTCAAATCCTTGACCATTCTTAATTATCCCATTAGGACTGCAGGCTAACTATGGCTGCTTAAAAGAAATTATAAGAACCGTCTTATTCCCATCATGGACTTCCTTTACACTATATACATGAAAACTTTATACTAGTTTCTGCCATTAATTTAAACTTTTCTGTTGGAATATTCCGACATCAACTGGTTGAAAACTGCAAGTTAATTAGCATTATGTCTAATATAATATATATTAATAGTATGTATAATTCGAGAATCCTGTGCTATAAACCTATTTTCACTGTACACGCGGCAATACTCACTTCTACTTCGATCACCGGATTATTGCGGATTGCTGCCGCTAGAGCGCAGTGTCGTCGGAAAAAATTCAACTTGCCTGCCCCATAAAGGACGGAGTTCACGACTACACCTTGGTGCTTGGTCATCAATTTTCGGATACGGCAATTGGATAAAGCCCTAATGATTGGTAGATGATTTGTGTTTTATTGCTTTCTACTTTATTCGAATAGAGAGAGACAGCATTTTGAACATTCAACTTCATCAAACATAGTTAGCGGGACATCTTACGATCGTTGTAATAACTGAGGGAATGAAAAAAATGTATTTTAACCCACTATCATGGAAATGCAGATTTTTTTGGCATCTTCATCGCTTAATGCGGATTAGGTGTTAATAATTGGGTATAAAATGCGGAAATGCGCTACATCTGGCAACACTGGTCCGAAGTGACGCGGGAAGACGCCTTGCGGGGATACTGATCAAGTGATAATTACATCATTACATCATGGAAATGAATCAGGGTTTTCTTTACCTATTGTTGCAGTAAATGGCAGTAAAAACGAAAATCTATATATTAAAAGACGGCACGAGAAAATAATTAATGATAATAAATAAATCTTTTCTAAAGAACAATCATTTAAAAATTGTTATAAAATACATGTACACATTTTTAACTGTTTAAATGCATATGTTCCTCATTTTGTACATTCGAGAATTTAATATCAACTTCCGAAGGCTAACTAAACATTAATTAATTAAGGTTAATTAAACATTTCGTAGCAACAAACATCACAAATTATTAAAACAAGTTCCTAGTCCCAATGTCTTACCTACCTGTAGTCAAATAGTAATTGCTGTGCTTTTTTTCCTTCTAATTATAGAATTAATGATATATTAGTCTCTAATATGCTTAAAACTCCTCAAACCTAACGCAACAAATGTATGGCGGAAAAAAACATTTTTCTAGCTGAACCCGGTAGACTTTGTTCTGCCCCTATACGGGATTTCAGCTTGCTTTGGTCCCTAGAATTTTCAATATGGCGGCCCCTGCCAACTTCGAAAATGTACATGAAGCTAGACTTTGGCGCTACATTCAAACATATGCAATTCGAGAAATCTGGCATCAGGAACTACTCTTATTATGAAATAATTATCATTTGGACCAATTATTTTGATAATTTTCTCCTAAAACTCATAATGCTGAAATATGGGAAGTTTAATGTTTTACTTCGTTGCAAAATGCAAATATAATTAGAAAGCTTTAGAGGAATAAATTAATTAATTAATTACATTCTTTCAAAGATTGTTAATTATTGATTAGAATATAGAATTAATGGAAGGAAACTTTTAAAAATTTTATATCAGAGTATTTCTTAAATTTCATGAGTCTCCATTTCATAATTACAGTAATATATTTCATCTCAATATTCAACAGTAAAAACTAAGGAAGAAGAGTTAAAACACTATTTATAATTTTTTTGCCAAGTAAATTTATTTCACAATAATTACAAACAAGTGTTTTTACAGTTAAGTTTTTTTGTGAAATCTTCATCAACACTCTCCCTGATCAAATGTACAATAAATTTGTTTCCACAATCTACCCCATCCTTCTCTCTATATACAACCAGAATTTTCTCAGAAAACTCCACTGCATTTTTTCAGTTTGTAGTTGACACCTTAAAAAAATTAAATAATGTATTCATAATACTTTACTAAATTTAAGATATTTAACCTCATTTTCCTTGTGTTGAATGTGTCAATGAATTTAGAAAATTAAAATAAAGATTTAAATCCTGCTTCCAAAGATTTCTGTCCTTTTCCATTCTATAGCAAGATCTTCTAAGGACATTTTTATTGAAGAATTCCTTTGACTGAGATCACACATTTTCAGTTGAATTGAACATGCTGTAACATGCCTTGAAACAGTATGCCCGTCAGTTCTCAGCAATTTATCAACTACACACTTGTGGGTAATTACTTTTAACATTTGAAACAAATTAATTTATATGATAACTGCTTAAATAGAATATATGAAGGTGAATATGAAAAGATGAAAATTAAAATGCAAGAATTTTAATATATTGCATTTATCATGTATCCTGACAATAAATATTTTTAAAATATTCCCATTTTGCATAGAACGCTAGCAGTATTGGTTTTATTTTACTTATGATACCTACATTACAGAACTGCTCATGGGCTTTCTGGCCAGGTTTCATAAATCTTTGTTCTCATTGTGTACTACATACACTCCTTTCTTTGGGTCAGCCATGACTGTAAAATATCAAACATTTTCAATAAATAATATAATTACACTAATATTATATAAAAGTATTGCATAATGTAATGTATAATATAATATAGATTTAAATAATAAATACTGTCTCACATTTAAAATACTAAATATATTTTCATGAGAGTGTGAAAGTATCAAAGTATGTAATCGGTAATTGTATGTTCAGAGCAATGTAAATCTGCATTTGATTTATTGAATATGAATTGCTAGAGCAAAGTATCTTGTCATATATTGATTGAATTAATTCTCTCGGACAGATATTATTGTTATTATTTTTACTATTGATATTATTATTATTACTAATAAGGCTCACAAAAATAATTCTTCTGGATAACTTACATCATCTTTTCCTCTTAAACAATATACTTACTTCGATTTTCCAAACAAAATTCATTTCAGAATTCTGAACAAAGGTTTAGATCCATGGAAAAAGACTGTATGATAATTGACTCTGATATTCTCCCAAATTTCTTTCCTGAAAGAACTTTCCCTGTAAAGAAATTTTCCAGTTATATCTTCTTTGCTAACTATACCCAATACAAAGTACAAAAATATACACTCATATGTTGAACGTTACCATCATGAGTTTTTTATAGATGAATCTTGCAATTGCTTTCTTCCCAACTATCTAAGTCATCTGATTCAGTACTGCCTTCACAGTACTGAAAGAATATTGTGACGTAGAAATGAACTGCAGTTTACAGGTTGACATACATTTGTAATGTTAATTTATTCACATATGGCTTCATTATTAGAACAAACAACATGAATTAAAAATATGTTCAATCACTGTGTGTACGAAAATCCACAAATCATAGATATAACCAAAAATATACAAAATACCTGGATGTGGTAATGCACAAATAATCTATTCCTTAGTACGAAAATTTAAGATTTGTTATATTTCATAAACATCTTACCTGAAATAAATAAGCCACTTCACATGTACGTTCGAAATTCGTTATCATCATCCTTTCTATTTCTAATTCGCTTTCCAATTCTCATAAAGAGCAATAACATTGTATCTTGCTGCTCTTTTGAACTACAATACGATTGTACAATATTACTTTTCAATGAAATTGACGTCTATTTACGTAGTAGTTATAATTTCAATTTTCTAAAAATTTTAGGAAATACGAAACATGTCTTTTTTTACACCCTCCGTAAGTTTGGAGCCGTGCATCTTAGCAAGATTATTCCTCGGGACATTTTTGTTTGTAATTGAATGTAGATTATTTTTGTATATGTCACTTTTTGAGATAAACCGCACAATTTTCGTAATATTTAGGAAAAAGTGATAAAAACCACTAATTTACCAACTTCTCGCTGCCGCCTCCTCCAAGCCTGACGCTCAAAACGGTGTAATTTTATGCCAAACAATATGTTGACTGTATTGAACAATTTCGAGTTAGAGGGAAACTTTTACTTTGGATGGTGAAGTTAGGCCGTTCTTTGGTCTAATCGTATCGTACTAGAGAGTATCCTGCGGATGTCAAAATTCCATTGCAAACATTTCTGAATTACACCCAGAAACGAAATAGTTTACATAACGAGAATTTTGACAGCTGCATTTTAATAGTCCGAGTAGTTCACAACAAAATACATACAAGGCAAGTACTTTACCGCACATTGCCATGTTCGATACACATTACGTTTAAATGTCAAGTAAAATATTTTCCATTGTATGACAGTTTCTATACAATTAGAGAGTATTCTGGGCACCAAAAAGAAAAATAATATTAATTTTTTGATTATCTTGAATTCATTTGTTATCATCTGTACCGTAAAATTCAAAAAGACTAAATATGCCTATAACAAGTATTGTACTACCTCAGCTTCTGAATCAATGACCCCCAGCTCTATCAGGTTTTCGTCTAGTTTCCCTGATGCATTGAGCAAATGCTGAGATGGTCCTTTGTAACTAAATGTAGGGTTTCTTGAGCTTGATGGGGAATGAAGTTCAAATATCGACGATCTCATCGCAATAAGTCTTTCACGTAGGACACGGCAAGGAATAATAGCAGAAAAATATATTTTTTTGCTGTTTGCAAATTGTTCTTATTACAAGGGAAAGAATATTTTCTGATCAATTCTTGAAAAATACGCCCTTTATTACCTTCATATTCATATTTCATCTACTAAGTTGAAAGAGTATACGTGTAAGAGTTAGGGAAGAAATCCACAGCTCAAGAAACAGTGCGCAAAGTGCAATTGTCCCCGCAGTAAGACACAGTTTTAACTGCTTCTTGCCGTTGAATAAATAAATTATTCCATGGATACTACGAAACGAACTCCAAAACATATCAAAAAATGGAAATCTTCCAGTTAGGGATATTAAATTTGGATCTTCGCGAAAAATGATATTAAGTCTGGTACGACTGGAAGTTTTTATCAATATTTTTATTTTCTCATATTCTAGTAACATGCTGTTAAACTTTCCCAATAATGACGGAATTTTCGTGCGGCTACGAAGGATGGAAAATAAAATGCACCGATACCAGCTTGGTGTCATATTTTCCACGCATGCATTTCATAAGGCCATCAACGACAGAGTAGGACATGGACGGTCTCGTTCAATACCAAGATGACAGCAGAATCCTAGAAACACAAAAAGTAGCAGAAATCACATCAATGATACAGGACTCTTTCAAATCTAAGATTAGAGTACCAAATTAGGGAGTGGAACAGTGGCGCTCATGGAGCGTACGGTACGAGTATTATGCCTGTGGCTGATGCGCGTTATGCTGGTTCCTGTTGCCGCGCGCGGCCGCTTTCCCGTCACCGGCGTTGTACTGCTGGCGCATGCAGCATGCGCATGCAGTCGAAAGGGGCAGTGACAAACGGATAATTCTTGAAGAATGTCTTGACACATCAAACGTAATGAACAACATAAAGAACAAGTAACACAGATAAGCGTTCAATCTATTAATTTTACTATTTATTAAATTTATAGTTTAGCAGGACAAGTTTGGTAATTTCCCTTCGGATGCACAAGCGCGAGGAGGGGCGACTCCCACCATCAATCGCTAACTTCCCCTGAAATATCTCTCTCTCTCTCTCGCACTGCGCGCCGGGGGGGGCAGAGGAGGGTGTCTGAATGCACAGGCTGTTGGACTGTTGTGTCCAGAGACTATGTGGATGTGCCTGGCCCAATGCGCAGTATAAGTGTCAGCTACCTAAATCAAAATAATTGCAGCTATCTATGCACAAAGGCTGACTCTTAATATACTAAGTATTAAGGTTCAGTAAAAGAAACACGTATAGGAAGCATCGCCCCTGGTCCTCAGCCCTATCTCTTTCGTCTTTGAGTGCTGTGCAGTGTGGTGTGCCTTACGTAGGCCTAATTTCAAGTGAAATTCACAGGCGTAGTTCACAGCGCTTATTTGTTTCTAAGACACCCGTTCGCAGGTATGTGGCCTGAACATCAAGCTCCCTTCTTACCATCTCGATCTCAATCCCATCGAATTAGTTTGCGGTTACATTAAGAATCGTGTTATTAAACAAGCATCGGTACCCATCTGCGAGTTAAAGAAAATGAATGTCGAACATTATTTAACAGAATATTATTGTTATCATTGAAAGGAGTGTGAAGAAGTCACAAGAAAATCGAATAATATATGAAAATAGACATAATCATGGACGAAAAAGTGGACAAAATTATTTTCTTTACAGAACAGTTCCTCTGAGGACGACAATGATGAAAGGGACTGCGAAGGCTGCAGTGACATTGATGACTTATAGCTCCTCCTTGCTGGGGGAAGGCGACGAATCGTGTGCGCGCAATTGCCAAGGTATCTGCCACTACAAAAGCGGTGGAAGAAGCCTGCGAAAATAAGCTCATACCAAACTTGTACTACTGTATGGTACTACAATTTGGTTATGCGATAGCGATCTATAACACATCTGCAGACTTTTCGTAGGCGGCAAAAATCACAAAATAGTATTGAGAAGAATGCTTAAATTCCTTTCTAAACAAAACCCCTTTCCTTTTTTAGTATAAAGAGCGTCGTTCAAGAAATATTCTGGAGGTAAAATGTATGCAATTGCTCCCTTTCACATGCGCCCGTCCTAATTCCCAACCCACCGACCGCCACTTCACCCCTCCTGACGAATCCCCGTCAAAATCTTTTATAGGGTTCTCCATCATACGTACATGAGCCATTCCGTCGGTGAGGCACTTTCATCATCACGGCAGCTTGAAAAGTGCGGCGAGGCGCCGCTGCGAGCGCTGACGGGTTGGGCGAAGGCCCGCAGGGGGCAGCACCTTCTGCGCGCGCAGCGCAGCGCAGGCGCAGCCACGAGGCCCAGCAGCGC
>JAHLJT010006734.1:0-25831 GCA_031308135.1 Acheta domesticus
GGCAGTTCAAGTTGCCGCGCTAACTGCGTCGGCAAAGAGCGCCGGCAGCATGTTCCCCCGCCTCGGCTAGCGGCGCAGCACAGGTGGCGTCCGGCATCAGGCGCGCCTGGCTTCGTCAAGCGCGCCAAGGGTGGTGCTCAGTAAACCAGCCACGCCTGTTACCTGGCTTCCGCGCAACTGGTGAACCGCCACTTCAGGGGAAGCCGGCGGAAGCCTTGGCGCGGGAGCTAGGCCCAAATAAAGGACGCCGACGGAGGATCACCGGCAGTAAGCTGCTCGGCTTGGTTTCAGCCAGATGGCATATTGTTTTTTTTTATATATGCATTGTTTGTGGTAACTGTACATAGCGGCCGAGTTGGCCCGATTTTTTGTAAATAAATATTCTATGGAAAGTGAGTGTTTTTGAGTTTAACAGTGGCGACTGAGTAAAAAGGAGAATGACGCGGAACAATTTTCACAACTGATGGCGTGTCTACAGCAGCAACAGGCAGCAGCAGATGGCGATGATGGTGCAGACATTGCAGCAAGCGGCAATTTCCTCACGACCGAGCAGGCCCGACCCCCGCAGTTCGCAACTTACGATGCAGCAGAGGAAACTGCGAAAGAATATGTGGCCAGATTGGAGCAACATTTGTTATGCTATGATATTAAAGAGGAATCTCGTAAAAGAGCATTTTTTCTGGCCACAATCGGCGCACCGTTAAATAGGTTGTTACGTAAGTTTAGCAAGGAAGAAAGAGATTTCGCAGGTGTCATACGATATACTTAACAGCGGCTGCTAGCTCATTTTTCGAGGGAGACCGCATTTAGTGGCGGCACGCTAGCAAGTTTTTTCATCCAGAATGAAGCCAGGCCAAACGCATGCCGATTGGGCGACGGAGTTGAAGGGTTTGGCGAAGCGTTGTGCGTTTTGAATGCAACACAGAGAAATCGTATGCGGAGTCATTGATACGGGACATGTTGTTAATGCATACGCCGGAAAAAGGAAAGTTCGGTGGGCATTATTGCAACAAAACACCCGTCTTTGGAAGACGCCTTAAAATTAGCAACATCGTATGAGGTAACGAAGCATACGGCGCATCAGATGACGTTAGGCGATAGAGCAGCAAGAGATGTAGAGGAAATGAGTGTACAGGAGGAAAATTGGGTAGCCAAGCCACGAAGCAGGAAAGCAGAGGAGAAGAAAAGTCCTTCCACCAGCAGAGGCAAGCTATTGAAGTCTTGTAGACAGTGTTTTTATTAGTCACGACAGGAAGTTTGCAGATTCCTCAGAGCGGAGTGCTACAAGTGCGGTAAGAAAGGGCATATTAGAGAAGTGTGCAACAGTGGTTCTGCTGAAAACAGACGACAAGAAATGGACATCGATGAGGTGAGGCGGGCACGTCAGAGAAGGACGCAGCAGTGGTTATGCCGAAAGCCAGCGGCAAGAAAGAGGCATCGATGAAGGGGATGGTGATTGTATTTATTCAGTTATGCAGTGTGATGACAAAAGTAAATGTTTGTAAACTTGGAAATAGGTGGTAAATCTGTATTATTCCAGGTGGATACAGGTGCAGCAGCAACTCTAATAAGCATGACTACTTATGAGCAGCTGGGTTCTCCGCCTTGCGCCTCGCTGAACACAGTTTTTTATGGATATGCTAGACAGAGAATCAAGACGAAGGTAAGATAAGCCTGCTAGCGAAATACAAAGCGATGGAAAGACAAGTAACACTGGTGGTTGTGGACAGTCGTGATGCGGTTAACATTCTAGGAATGGATGTTTTCACAATTTTGGATTTACGGTTCAGGACGCGTTTGTCATTCAGACTAGCGCCCTGCCAAAGGAGGTAAAGAATGTGATAGATTTGAATTCAGAAGTTTTTTCGGAGCAATTGGGAAAATGCAAATTTTTTGAGGCGCATTTGCAGTTGAAGAAAGATGCCACCCCTAAATTTTTTAAAGCACGACCTGTTCCCCTGGCAGTGAAAGATAAAGTAAAAAAGGAAATCGACAGGTTAGTAGATTTGGACGTCTTGACCCCCGTCAGTACTAGTGCATGGGCAACTCCAGTAGTCATAGTAAAAAAGAAAGACGGTAAAATTAGAATGTGCGGAGATTTCAAGAGCACCGTTAATGCGCAACTCATGGTAGAGCAGTTCCCCATCCCCAGAGCAGAAGAGCTTTTCAGAAGCTAGCGGGCGGGCAGAGATTTTCAAAAATAGATTTGCGGGACGCGTATCTGCAGATCCCGTTAGATGAAGAGTCTGCGAACTTATTGGTAATTAAACACACCGTTCGGGCTTTACCGATACAACCGTTGCCTTTCGGGTCGCTTCAGCTGCGGCTATTTTCCAGCGCTGCCTGCATACGCTGACAGCCCAGGTGAAGGGCAGCGCCAACTACCTAGATGATATAGTGGTAACGGGCGAGTCGGAGGAGGAACATCTACAAAACTTGAATCTCTTATTAAAGACTTTAAATGAATGGGGCTAAGGGTTAACTTGGATAAGTGTGATTTTTTTAAAGAACAGATTACTTATCTAGGTCACGTGTTGGATAGCTCGGGGATCAGGCCAACCGGAGAAAACTCAACGGCGATTCAGCAGCTTCCGGTTCCTGTTAATTTGCAGCAGCTACAGTCATTTCTGGGGAAGATTAATTACTATGGCAAATTTATCAAGAACATGGCGGAAATAGCAGCACCCCTCAACGCGTTGCGTAAGAAAGGCGTAAAATGGCATTGGTCGGCAGATTGTGACAAGGCATTTCGGAGGTTGAAAGAGAATTTAATGCAGGCAGTTAAATTGGAACATTTTTTTGCCAGATAGAACGACTATACTAGCTGTAGATGCATCAGAATATGGTATTGGGGCAGTCCTTTCGCAGAAGGATGCTAAGGGTGTTGAGCGGCGCAATTGCTTGTGTGTCAAAAACGTTGAATGTTCACCAGAAGAATTACTCTCAGATAGAAAAAGAAGCTTTAGCAATTGTATACGGCGTGAGAAAATTCAACGAATACTTGTATGGGTCAAGTTTTCATAATCATTACTGATCATAAGCCGTTGGTGTCTTTGTTCTCGCCACACAAGCGTATCCCAGATAATACGGCGCGTAAGATGCAAAGGTGGGCGCTTTTCCTGTCTGATTATAGTTACAGGATACTTTACAGATCTACATATCAGCATGCTAACGCAGATGCACTATCCCGTCTTCCCGCAAGGGCCGGATGCAACTTTTGACTCTGAGGACATCGCCTGTCTCCAGCTGGACCAAGCCGAAGAGGAGGCAGTATCAGGTTTTCCAGTCTCGTCATATCAAGTGGCAAAGGAAACAAAGAAGGATCCGCAGCTCAGGCAAGTGCTGTACCACGTGCAAACTGGTTGGTCCAGCGCGCATAGGCGAACCAGGGCGCTGACGGAATGGTATAAGCTCCAACACAGGCTGTCGGTTAAGGGCGGCGTATTATTACTGGCTAGCGATGAAGGAGTTAGGGTAGTGATTCCGCATAAGTTGCGACCAAAGGTATTACGCCTTTTACATGAGGGTCATTGGGGTATAGCCAGGACAAAGCAAGCAGCCCGCCGTTATTGTTATTGGCCAGGAATAACCAAAGATATAGAGGAGATGAGCAAGCATTGCGAAGCATGCCAAACTAGTCAGGCAGCGCCGAGAGCGGATTTAAGCTCATGGCCCCAACCCTGCGAGCCGTGGGACCGCATACATGTAGATTTTGCGGGTCCTTTCTTAGGGCATATGTGGTTGTTAGTAGTGGACGCATTGTCAAATTATCCGTACGTGATGCGCATGCAACACACAACTGCACCACATACAATAGATGCTTTGAAGAAAGTTTTCGTAACAGAAGGCCTCCCACGAGTATTGATCTCCGATAACGGCCCGCAGTTCATATCAGCGGAATTTCAAAAATTTTGTAAAAGTAGCGGGATACAGCACATTTTGGCTCCACCGTTCCATCCTCAGTCAAATGGAGAGGTGGAAAGATTAGTGCAGACGTTCAAGTCAGCCATGCTTAAAGCAACTAGAGCGGGTGCATCAGTAGAGCAGGCGTTACTTAGCATGTTGACCACCTATAGGACGTTACCAAATATGTCAGGTAGAAGCCCCGCTCAAGTATTGCATGGTCGGCAGCCCCGTACCTTATTGTCCTTGTTATTTCCGGAAGAAGTGCCAGTGTCAACCAAAGGCGCTAAATTCAAGAGAGGAGATAAGGTACTGGTAAGAGTGTACGGAAGTAATTGTAAGTGGCAACCAGCAATAGTAACTGCAATAAGAGGAGGCAGAGTTTACGTCCTCAGGACAGAAGATAGATCAATATCTCGGCATCAATCACAGATTAGGAGACGGTACTACGATTCTGTAGTAGATAAGCAACAGGCGGGGGGGGCAGCGCAGAGCAGGGCAACAGAAAGTGTAATGCGTTTTCCCTTTTCAAGCCAGCAGGAGGAGCGGCCCACACTGGATTCCGGCGCAACCATCGAGGAGCCATCTCTACAGTCGCAGCAGCGGCCGGCATTGCGGAGGAGCAACCGACTGCGTCGTTTCACCCCCTACATCACAACTTCGGTGGGGAGGGTGTAGTATGCGGACGGCAGTTCAAAGTTGCCGCGCTAACTGCGCGGCAAAGAGCGCCGGCAGCATGTTCCCGCCTCCGGCAGCGCGCAGCACAGAGCGTCGGCATCAGGCGCGCTGAGCTTCGTCAAGCGCGCCAAGGGTGTGCTCAGAAACCAGCCACGCCTGTTACCTGGGCTCCGCGCACTGGTGAACCGGCCAATCAGGGGAAGCCGCGGGAAGCCTTGCGCGGGAGCTGGCCCAAATAAAAGGACGCCGACGGAGGATCACCGGCAGTAGAGCGCTCGGCGTGGTTTCAGCCAGATGGCATATTGTTTTTTGTATATGAAGTTTTGTGGTAACTGTACATAGCGGCCGAGTTGGCCCAGATTTTTGTAAATAAATATTCTTATGGAAAGTGAGTGTTTTTGAGATATAACACTTATGATACTACCTGGAGGTACGGCATTCTTCGCACCATCCATTCTTGGGGTCTTAGGGGCCGGCTCCCCCTTTTTTTAGTAGCCTTTCTTTCCTCAAGATACTTCCGCGTTCGCCTTGGTGACAGGTTATCCGCCAGCCACCATTTAGAAAACGGGGTCCCTCAGGGCTCAATTCTGAGTGTCACTCTGTTTGCCATCGCTATCAATAGTATAGCGTCGATAATCCGAGAGCCGGTGAAAGCATCGCTCTTCGTTGACGACTTTGCCATTTTCTGCTCTTCCAAGAGTATTCAAGTGATAGACAATTACAACTTGTCCTCAACAAATTGCAGGAATGGACTGATGCGACAGGTTTTAAATTCTCCGCATCAAAAACTAGCTGTATGCACTTCTGCAGGATTTATCATCTTCATAACCACCCCGATCTTTTTCTTGGAAGCCATCTTCTACCTTTTGTGGACTCTACAACTTTCCTTGGGCTTACTTTCGATAAGAGCCTAACTTGGCGAAATCATATACGTAAACTGAAGAGCCGATGTGTCTCACCTCTGAACCTCCTCCGCACCCTTACAGGCAGCTCTTGGGGAGCTGACCGTGTGTGTCTCTTGCGTTTGTATAGAACCCTCATCCGCTCTATTTTGGATTATGGATGTATTGTATATGGGTCAGCGTCACCATCAACCCTCCGGCCATTAAATACCATTCACAACGCCGGTATAAGAATTAGTACAGGCGCCTACCGCACGAGTCGCATCGAATGCCTCTTGGCCGAAGCTGGAGAACCATCTCTGAGCCGAAGGCGAGATATTTTATTAGCCTCTTATGGGGCTAAAGTGTCGGGACTGGTTGACCACCCTTGTCGTCGTATAATCATCCACCCAAAGTATGAGTCTTCGTACAATCTTCGAACTTCGTTACCCCATCCCCCAGGTATTAGATTACGAAATCTTCTCCGGGAATTAAATGTAGAACTTCCCACCCCTGTTGAGACCCACAAGTGACCGGATCCCCCCTTGGAAACTCCTCCTCTTCCAGTATTGACTTCAGACTCTCCCATTTACCCAAACAAACTACTAGTCCTCTGGTTTACCAGAAGCAGTTTTCTGGATATGAGAGAATCCTATCCGGATCATTTATTCTTATACACGGATGGTTCATCGTGCAGCGACGCGGTGGCATGTGGTTTTTACTGTATCAGGGCCACCAAATCATTTCGGCTTCACTCCAAATGCAGTATTTTTCACTGCCGAAATGTGTGCAATCTTTGAGGCCCTAAAATACATTGAATCAGCGACGTTGCGGCGAGTAGTTATCTGTTCCGATTCTCTCAGCTCTCTTCAAGCTGTCTCCCGTCCTTCGTCAGACTACCTGACTTTATCCGGTCAAAGCCTGATTCATCGTCTTCTGTCCCCGCCGCTATGACCTGGTACTTAGTTGGGTCCCAGGCCACGTGAGTATCAGAGGGAACGAACTGGCCGACCAGGCGGCGAAATCAGCGACTCGTAAAACTCGTATCGACATCCCTTCTGTGCCATTATCCGATGTTCAGGCTTTCTTGAAACGTCCGTGCTTAGAGCGTGGCAAACAGAGTGGCACAATAGCACTTTCAAACTAAGTGCGATAAAGAATTCTGTGTATCCTTGCGCTCCTCATCACGGTCCTGTAGACGCGAGGAAGTTAATTTAACCCGTCTTCGTATCGGACACTGCCATTTCTCTCACGGTTTCATTCTTCGAAATGAAACTCCCCCCATCTGTGACTCGTGCCAGACTATTCTTTCCGTGGAACACGTCCTGCTGTACTGTAGGAAATTTGTTGGCAGTCGAACGAAGACATGACCTGGGCAACTCGCTACAAGTGGTGCTCGGGGATGACGATTCTGCGCTCTTCAAAACTTTTTTGTTTTTTGAGAGAAAGCAGAATATTAATTTTATTTGAAAGAACAATGTTTTATGTTGTTTTTTGGCCCCTTACAGCCAATTTTACGTTTTAAGATAAATTTTACGCGCCCTTTTTCTATTTTCCCTTCTGCCATTTCTACATGTATA
Organism: Acheta domesticus; assembly: GCA_031308135.1. Lineage (NCBI taxonomy): Eukaryota > Metazoa > Arthropoda > Insecta > Orthoptera > Gryllidae > Acheta > Acheta domesticus. Next base: position 7,043 of record JAHLJT010006734.1, read on the forward strand.
CTTGATGCAGAATCGAGCCTCCACCTCCTTTTTAGCTGCTTACATGCTTTAGCTTTACTTTTTTACATGCTTTTAAACAGTGAGTAAGTTACATATGCAACACTGAATATTCTTTCTCCAAATACTCTGGCATGGGCGCCAATGACCACAGCAGTCGAAGCGCCCTTTAAACCCTATTCAATCAATCAATCACCGACTTGGAGCATTTCAGAAACTGCATTTGAACGACAAGAATGGTTATTTATTTTTTGGTTGTGTGTGTGTGTGTGTGTGTGCGTGCGTGCGTGCTGCGTGTGTGTGTGAACTTTCAACATTTTCGTCCGCGTAGACTACTGATTTTCCCCAACAGGGCAGTTCTTGTACCAAATGCCTGACTTTTGGTAGGAATGGTTAGATGTGACAAAAAATCGATCAATTTTAATGTTACCTGCTCGTTTTTCTGCCAAAAGTATGTATAATCTTACCGACATCTAGAAGGCGATTCTCTATTTTTGGTGTCAAACCATTTCGTGTCTAAGTTTTTCCATCGCCTCCTTGACAAATCTTGGAAAATACGGGATTATAGGCTATTCTACCGGTTTCTTTACCATCATGACCTAATTCCGTTCGAAATAATAGACTAAACATTTTGCCGCTTCTCCACCACGCCACGCTAATTGTAGTGAGGCGGCAAGCAAGAACTTTATTTTGCAACCCTTCTGGCGTGTTTTTCTTCACACGTATCAATCATTAATTGGTACTCTGACATTTAAGAGCTACTGCACTAACCTTTCGTTTCTCCGGAGGGTCATTCCATATTAAATCAACACAGTCATTTTACATCACCATCTCAGATTCAGATGAAATTTGGCACATAGGTAGTATGACTGAGAATAAGAAAACTACAAATTTGAGTAAAATATTTCCACTTGTTTCTGAAATACAGCCATGTAAAATTTTGCAAAATTGGGTTCCCGAAAATTTTTAAATTGATGTAGAACCTCACCAAATTAAGATAGAGAGCTGGAACAGGTGTCATTTTGCAGCTTTCTTAATGGCCTTTTATATGATATACAACTCAATAAGGGTTGCGTTCAAAACGTTTTTCAAATTTGAATTTAAAATTTTGATTTTGAGTTTTTTCAAAATGCTCATCTTCAAAAAAATTGAAAAAATTCTAAAATAATCCTTGTATATATCCTAAACAGATGGTGCAAGTTTAAAATGGGACTGCAATGGGTTCATATGGTAATCTTTATTTAAAATGCAGAATATTTACTTACTCTAGATTTTACTGATTTAAAATGCATTTATAGCCCTAATATATACAACTTATTAATTTAGTGTTTTTTTTATTGGCGAGTGTGATATGATTATTATTATCATTATTATTATTATTCCACTACATCACGACTAAAGATGTTATGACACGGCTGAATATAAAATCTACTCCAGGTTGCAACCAGCTACCTAAGGTTCTGTTCCAATAAAGTGATTTCTTGCACTTCCCAGTCTTTTGAATTACCTGGGAGTTTAGAAAAGTTCTTACTCAAATTTTGAGGAATAAATCCCAGAGCTCCGATAACAATCGGAAGACCTGTGCTTTTACGCCCCACATTCGGCTGAACCTCGATTTCCAAACTCTTGTATTTAAGACGTTTCTCTGCCTCCTTGGTAACGACGTTTCTATCGCAAGGTACAACACCACCGCCAAGTAAACGCGATTTTCTTTTTCAAATCCCGGATAACTACATCTGGTTTTTTGCCGCTATCATGCGATCAGTTTGAATTTATTGGTCGTACAATATCGTACACAGTCCAACAGACCTCGCCGGTTTTAGGGAGTGTTCGTACCACTTGGGGCATGTGTTTGGAATTTCAAGGGCGGTACAGATCTGCCAGTGGAGGTAGCTACACACCCTGTTATGTCTTTTCAAGTATCCGGTCTTTGCTAGGATTGGACAAGCTGAGACAATATGATCAATGGTTCTACTTGCTCCTGGCAAATGCAGCATTTTGTCACCTTGGGAAAATTTTGAGAACCGCTCTATCATAATGTCGTGTTCTCAACACCTGATCGTGAGCTGGAACTGCTTCCGATTCTCGCTTCATTCTTCCCCTTTTAAAGACACATAACTGATTGATCTTCACCTTGTCCATTCTTTTTAGATATTGTCCGTGGAGTGGTTTGTCTCTCCACGAGTTCTTTAACGTGTTTTGTGTCTCATAGCATCAGAAGTTCAGTGTCTGTGTTATTCGACGCGTCTTTCCTAGTGTTCTTCCCTACTCTAACAATGATTTTCGCTACATTAACAATGCCTCTGTTTCCATTCTTCGGTCACTATTATAAAAACTTCGGGCATTATAATGATAATAAATAATAATAATAATAATAATAATAATAATAATTTATTATTATTATTATTAGACCGCGGAACTTCATGCAATTGCATATTTTTACTGACTGTGCATATCGCAAGGAAATGTATATAACGTTATCCTATCACAAAAAATAAAACAAATCTACCCTATTTTCTTTTGCATGTGTGCAATTTTTTAGTTTTAATGCGTATTTTATTGTATGCGGTATATTTTAGTGCATATATTCCAGGTTTTTGTGGAGAAGTGGATCGAAGTCAGATCTTTTTCGGGTTCTTTTAACTTAGAAGTGGCTTTCTTCTGACAACGCGGGTATGGAATTGAACCTTCCTTAGTACCCTTCGCACGGTTTCGGGATTTACTTCCTTGCCAATGCCAATTTATAACTGTGGAGTAACTTTGGTGTATTAAGACGAAGGTCCTTCTTTGTTATTTTCACAACAAGATTCTATTCTCGATCAGAAAGTCTTCGGACGTTCTCCTCCGGGTTGCAGTTCAATCGCCTATTCTTTGATGTACCATGAGATTATGTCACTCAATGTGTTTTTTTCATTAATGGCATTTATGTAAAATTTTGGGCATCATTAACCTTTGCATGATAGGTAATAACCAGATGGACGCTGCTCTAAAGTAGGTGTTCATTCCTCAACGATTCATTTCGCTTAAATGTTTAGGTTCCCACGTATCTGGTTCATCACTGAAGGTGACCTTGATTTGCTTTAATTTTTGGTGATAGGTAAAGTTATATACATTTCGATGTGGACAGTCAGTAAAAATATGCAATTGCATGAAGTTCCGCGGTCTAATAATAATAATAATAATAATAATAATAATAATGGTAATAATAATAATAATCATCATCATCATAACAATAAAACACAACACACTCGCCAATAAAAAACTCTAAAATTAATAACTTGTAATATATTAAGGGCTTATAATTTGAAATAAAATGCATTTAAATCACTAAAATCTAGAGTAAATAAATACTGCTGCATTTTAAATAAAGATTACCATATGAACCCATTGCAGTCCAATTTTTAAACTTGCACCATCTGTTTGGATATACACAAGGATTATTTTAGAATTTTTTCAATTTTTTTGAAGATGAGCATTTTGAAAAAACTCAAAATCAAAATTTTAAATTCAAATTTGAAAAACGTTTTGAACGCAACCCATATTGAGTTGATATATCATATAAAAGGCCATTAAGAAAGCTGCAAATGACACCTGTTCCAGCTCTCTATCTTAATTGGTGAGGTTCTACATCATTTAAAATTTTCGAGAACCCAATTTTGCAAATTTTACATGGCTGTATTTCATAAAACGGGTGGAAATATTTTACTCAAAAATTTGTAGTTTTCTTATTCTACAGTCATACTACCTATGTGTCAAATTTCATCTGAATCTAAGATGGTGAGGTAAAATTTCAATTAAAACTGTGTTGATTTAATATGGAAACCCTGGAATGTTTTGTAGTAACTTTTTCTTTGCATTTCTAGCTTCTCTAGCGACTTGAAATTCATATCTGTAAAGGGTTTTAATATTTCTACTGAATTCTTTGAAAAACTCTTGTGTCATTTTCGCAGTCGCATTCCATATCGTTTTCATGGAATATTCTTTATATTCTTCACCATTCACTTTTCTCATATTCATGCTCCAAACTTTTAAGATATTTGATATTTCCTGATTTGTATTACTTGCTGTTAATTAATATTTTCCTTTCCTCACAAATTTCTCAAACTGATTCCAAATATATTTCCTGTTGTTGAGTGTGATATTTGGTTTGAATCTGCAAATAATTTCATCTATTTCGTCATTCGACGTCGAACCAATCCTTTGCTGCAACATTTTGCGCTCAATTCCAACAAAAGATACACACTCGATCGTAGAATAAAAATAATAGCAAAAATTTCCATAACCTCTATCTGTAGACAAAACAAGGCGCAAAATTTATCACCTGCTAGGAGGTGATATTCAATAACTGATAAATATGTATGGTAAAGTCGTCTCTAATTGCTAGTAGGGTCCCAGTTCTTGAACGCTATTGGCTGAAATTTCATGAGTGGAATAGTCATTATAACATTTATTTTTTGGGGTACGTTTTTCACCATTGTCATCTTCCCAATGAAACCAAATTTGCTTGAAAATATTACTTTGCTTTTGTGTACTTTCATCAATTCTGGAATTCCCCATTTGTTGTGAGCCAATGTTCCTTCGTCAGTCAGATTCTTTTGAAAAGATATTGTACAGTGGAATTGAGGAGAAAATCTGTTTTCCTGTTATATTTCGTCGCGGATCCATTTAGAGGGGACCAAATTGAACACCACTTTCGTTGAAAGTTCAGCTATGCTTTCTGATCTGGTTTCTTCCCCATGTAGATTTGTCCATTGAATGCGTTCGAAGTTTTGGAATCACAAAGCCAAACTATCTTTATATCCCATACTTTCCTGGTTTTGAAGCTATATACTGTCTAAATCCATATCGGCCTCTAAATGATACTAGTTGTTCGTCAACTGTCGGGTACCATTTTTTAATAAATCATCACCAGATATAAAGCTTATGGTAAAAGGTTGTCAGCCTGTAGTCTTCCTTTTTTTTTTGAAAAAATTTCTTTATTTTTAGTCGCATCAACGGCTAAGGTTATTAGCGACACAATTATACAATTATAATTTTATCCATATTACATTAACAAAAATGTCATAACTTATATATAATTAACATTGTATAGCAACATATATTTATGTAATATATAACTTAATTATACAATATCATATGTCATTAAAGATGTTACAAATTTCACAAAACTTGATCAGTTGGTTCTGATATTTGGTCGAATACAGTAAGGTATCTAAAGATTTATTTATGATTAAATTTTCTTTCATTATTGAATTAGAGCAGTTTTCTATTATGTGGTAAATTGTTAAAGTAGTGTTACAAGTATCAACAAGTGGAGGGGGTGTTTTGGAATTAAGTGGAGATGTGTTAATTTTGTGTGGCCTGATCTTATTCTGGACTGTGCGACTTGTCCTCTTCGGTTGAGCTTTTAGAAGTTGTAATATTAAAAAAATTTATTAATTTGGCTGTGGAGTTGACTTGCTTTACATTCCTTCCATGTGTTATTCCATTTCTGGGCCATGCATTTTTCTATTGTTTTCATTTGATCATAGGTGGTGTGCATGATGTAAATCTTCCTTGTTTTTCATCGAAACGAATACATTTCCGTAATATTTCAAATCTATTTATTGACATACAAGCACTAGTGAGGGTTTTGTGTTAGAAGACCTAAAACATTTCTTATTGGTACATCCCAGTTTTTTTCTATTCCTGCCTACAACAGTCCAAGGAATGCTGTCATTTCTATCGTATTAGTGTCTTTCCAAATAAAGTTACTCTTCCTAGTGACTTGCTTCCCCTCTTTGTGCACTGTCACTTGAAAGAACAAGTTTGAATGCAGTACCCACAGTATTAACTCCTGCACTGTAACTAGAAGGACCTGCAGTGAATCTGATAATGTTTCCTTGCTGGCGTTTGGGCAGCCACTGGTAGATACTCGCTCCATTATCGTAGGCTCCATTACGCCATTTTTGGAAACACGATATTTGAGATACGAAGTACATTTCCTCCTGTTGATAAGCAATTGTTTATATCACTATTACTTCTGTGTTCTTCCTATCAGATGTGTCATCTTCACTATTGGAAGACTCGCAAGAAAATCCATTACCGTCGCTTTCTTCGGTGGTCACGAATTTACAAGAATCGTCCTCGTCACTTCTGTAATCAAGTAACAGTTCACCATTATCTTCTTGCAGAGGTTACGACATAAATGTGATGTGTAACACAAGAGAAAACGGCAAACGAAGAGCAATACACGCCACGACAGATGTCTCGCCAATGATCTGTATATAAATACTCCTAGATAGATGACTCTCGCCTTGGCAGTGAGGCCACCCAAGGCGCCATTTTGCACGGCAAAAACCTTGTCCGTATTGCCGAAAGCGGTGGTTGGTAGTGAGTTTTCTCTTGAGTGATTAGTGAAACATTTTTTTCTTTTCGATTTTTAATGTTTTCATTTTTATCTTTACTTAATGTAATTGTTGTTTTCAAATTGGCCCAGGAAATCATTATTTTTTGCCTTTGTTGTTATCCATGTTTTACACTATAAGGTGGGTTTTTACAATTTCTGTAGTGGAATCTTAGTCTTAAGTGTTCGTGTTTTGAAATATATTTTAATCTATTCATTTATTCTGTAAATATGTGTTGTTCTGTTTCCTGTTATGTAAATTAAAAGAAACATTATTTATTATTTGAATATTTTCTTGCAATGGTGAAGGGATCATTTGAATGTTTGTTCCTGCAAAACGTTTTATATTCGTATGCGAATGAAAATGTCTGTCCATAAAAAGTACTATGTACTATATTTCTCTACGTGTTTTTCATTTTAAATCTCTCTGCCACCTCTCAATCCAGCGTTATTTCCAACTATCCATTAAGAGAAAAAAGGAATATATTGGAGTGAACCGCAGTTTTTCTAATCACATGAACAATAAGTATGTCTTATTCTTATATTTGAAAACGGAATATTGAAACCGAGAAAGAATTCTTAATAATAAAGCTGCCGTAGTAATAATAATTTACTGTCACGTGCAATATTAACATATAATTGATCTCTTCTGAAGTAGTATAAGAATTTGTACCTGTAAGTCATCATAAAAAAACAAGTCCTCATTTTGGCAAGTCTCCGGTAACACAAATGTCAGTACTGTTGCGTACTTTTAAGTAATTATAAAATATATTTTCAATAATTTATTGTTGCATACAGCTTTACTTTCTTATGATGAACAGAACCAAGTTAATAAATACAATGTATACATGTTACACTCGTAAAATCTACCGAACTGTCATGGGCTGCATTTTGACATTCGAAGCTTTTGCCGTGCAACATGGCTCCCTGTACGGCCTCACCTCCGCCTGTTGGGAAAGCGCGGAGTCAGCCATCTAGTGGTATAGGTATACATCATTGTGTCTCGCATACAATGATACGAAACAAAATATGTGAATGATACGAACAGAGAATGTTACAAAAACAAAAGACAAAATGATACAAATAGTTCAATGTCGCAAATGAGAGATATACACGGCAAAGACGATACTGTAGAAACAAAGCACCACCAACACTATTTAAAACTATTCAAAGACGTTGAGAAATATGTGGGTTATACTGACCCATCTCATGCATTCTGAGGAGAGCAGTATAAAATTTGTGGACACCGATAAATAAGTAGAACACTGTAAAACGACTTTCTGCTGATTTTAGAAGACGAACTAGATGTCTTAAACGGATATGAGACCATTGCAAAAAAAATCCATCCAAATATCAGTGCCAAATGTGATAAGAGTCAATTGACCCATGTCAAGCATTCATGGAAATTCAAGGTTGAACGATTTTTTTAAAAATCAATTCTGTATACGAATATTTTTTTGTTTTAATCTTTTACTAAGTAAGAACGTGGATTAATGTGTTCATCAACAATTTCTCCAGGTTCCCACAACTTATTCCAAAGAATTGTATCCTTTTACACTTGCTCCTGTTTCTGAGTCAACTAAGTACACTTATCAATAAATTTTTATAAACATCTTGTCTAACTTATCGGATACCGTACATCATTATTTATTTGAGGCGAAAGTAATTCTGCACTAATAGGGATTTTGGTTGTACAATTTCTACTCTTTAATAACTTAAATGAGTAACCAATATGCTTTAAACGTGAGTTTCTATATTACAATTACTCGTAAGCTACCATAACATCAATTGTATCATGTAATGATTTTTTAACTATATTTTTACATATTCCTACAGCTTTTTCAGCTAAACCATTATACTGTGTGTAATTCGGGTTTCTAAATGATAAATTAAAGTTCCATGCAATAGCAAAGTTTTTTATTTCTGTGCTATTAAATGGTACATTGTCAGCAATGGGGCAGCGGTATCGGGACTACCATGGATGGCAAAAATTATTTTTTAAGCTTCTACTACAGAATACGCAGATTTATTTCTTATTGGCTGTAATTCTAGCTAATTGGATTACGATTCACACATACCAAATAACTTTGTGCCCTCCCAAGGTGAAAATATCCATTCCAAATCTCTCCCATGGATGCGTAGGCACAGGGTATACTAATAATTTCTCTTTTTGTTGCTTTTGACAAACTATTACAAGTTTTGCATTTTTAATAAAATAATCAAAGTGTTTATTTAATCCAGGCCAACATAAGATTTGCCTTGCTCTGATTCTACATTTTTGTATACCAATGCGACCTCCATTTAACAATATCATTTTTTGAAAACTGACTGGGACAATTACTTTGTCATCAAGCAATAATAATGGTAGGAAATGATGCGGTGTTTACGATGTTTCCATCATTGAAATGCATATTATGCGTTGGTTCTCCATCTTAAGTTTTTAATGAAATATATTGATCGAAAGGCTCTAGCCGGATAAGATGGTAAAAAGTGCCCCCGCTTGGAATCGAAAAGTGAATCTTTCCTGAGGATTGTGACCACGAAAACATTTTTTCATGGACTTTTAAATTCCTGCCCCCTCACACCCGCCGTAATAAAAAAAAGGTGTTTTTTGAACTTTATTTTTTTCCACTGACTCCGCCGCATGAATTTTCATGGAAATAATGCTTATGTATGTAAAATTTACTGAATTTTTCAAAAATAATTTTTAAAAATTTATTAGCCGCGAAATTCAACCTTTTATATGGATTTGAAAATTTTGGAATTTTTTTAAAGAAATTTGTTTTTCCCCGGGAGCACGAGAAATTCTCAAATGTTGCCCTAGAAATCAATGTATTTTAACTTTTTTAGACATGGCGCACCAATCATAAAAATCTGAAAAAATTCCAGAAGATAGATGATTTGTAGGGCAACATTTGAGAATTCTCTCGTGCTCCCGGTGGGAAAACAACTTTCTCTAAAAAAATTCCAAAATTTTCAAATCCATATAAAAGGTTGAATTTCGCGGCTAATAAATTTTTAAAAATTATTTTTGAAAAATTCAGTAATTTTACATACATAAGCATTATTTTCCATGAAAATTCATGCGGCGGAGTCAGTGAAAAAAATAAAGTTCAAAAAACACCTTTTTTGTTATTACGGTGGGTGTGAGGGGGCAGGAATTTAAAAGTCCATGAAAAAATGTTTTTCGTGGTCACAATCCTCAGGAAAGATTCACTTTTCGATTCCAAGCGGGGGCACTTTTTACCATCTTATTCGTCTAGAGCCTTTGGTATAATCGTCTTTAAACAAAACAAAATAGCGATACCAGAGACTGATTCTTGAAACTGACCACACACATCTGTATGAATTAGCTCTCCCGGTGCTGATGCTCTCTTTCTACTTCCAAAAGGTAGACGATGAGCTTTACCAAAATACAACCTTCACAGAGCTCAGTATCCATTTCCACATTAATGCCTAAATTCCTAGAAAGTATGGTCTTCACGTGTCTCTTATTTTGGTGACCAAACCTTTCATGATATAACTGAAGCACATTTTCTTGGCTGGCTAGATTTACCTCAGTAGGCAACTGCGGCTGAGTCCTTTTACAGCTAGCTTGAACAACCCTCCAAAACGTTCACGTACACCAACCAACATAACTTCTTCACCAATTTTAAAATGACATATCTGTGATGTTGATGTAAATGAACTCTCAGGATTTTTTATCTTGTGCAGCAAGAACAGAAAATAAATTCTTCTGAATCTTGGAACATACATACATCTCCCAGAGTAAGTTTCTTCCACTTTCCATTAACCACTGCTCTAATGTCAACTGCACCTTTTCCCATAGCTTTAGCAGTATCTCCATTGTCCATCGTCCTCTCATAAGTTTGTTGTTTTTTTTCACGCAGCATTACAACTTTCCCTATACTATATGTACGTATAATATATGGGAAAATAACTAGTGGTACTAAACAGCACATACTCTCCCACATTATTGGAAACAGCTATACAATATTGAAATATTTTTTCTTTCTGCGCTACAAACATCTTGGCTATCATTTGAAAACATCCAAATCAAACAAGAAGCTAACAACTCACTGTTTCCATCGCAGTTGTCAAAACTACGTGAATTCTACAACTGCATAAAAATATAATACACAGTTTTGTAAATATGTATTGGAAAAAGAAGTCTGATAACCTGGACAATATAGAAATGCATTTCATAGGGCCACGATTAGAGAATAAGCAAACCATGCAACAAATACTTTACTCATTACAAGCCATGCATTACATTCTAAAACCATGCAACAAATACTTTATTCATTACAAAACGTACAGCATTTGGTGTGAAAACTAAATATTTTCATGCAAATATCAATTTAAAGAAATTATAACCTCCTTTGCAAACAGCTTAATCAAGTCCAAACAATGACACGTAATTTACAGAAATTCGCGACCGCGAAGCCGAATTCTATTGTTGCGTTTCCTGCATTGTCAATCTCCCTTAAAGAGCTAGCAGTTTTTATTTCAAATATTTCAAAATAAATAATTTTAAAAGATTAATGTGTAAATGAATAATAAGAGGTAGAATGTAAGAAACGAGCAAAGAAATTAGTAAGAAAAGGCGTTTTGAAGCATTTAAAAGAAAATAAATCAGAGAAGAATAAACCATGAAATTTTAAAAAATTAAAATTTCTGGATTTTCACAATTTTCATGCATACAGCAATCACAAAAGTGTAGTTGTTGATGGACAAGTTCTACAAATGTCTTTATTGTACATAAATATTTCAATTAAGGTTAAAGGATTAGGAAAGCATAAAGATATCCAAAACTTTCTTTGTATGAAAAAAGACTCGTGGAGTTGTGAATTGGCATAAAGTTCAAATGCACTTCTGAAAAAATGTGGGATATAGGAGTATACCAGTCAGAAACTGCACTGTTAAATGTGAAATGAGAAATTTTGAAATAAACTGTTTCCACGTATATAGCAGCCCTTGTAATGAGATTAAAGTATCAATATTACTTTTCTATAATTTGTTGTAGGCACTGTGAATACGTCCTTTTGGAGCTTTTATTGTAAATGGAGAATGAAAGGAAGAAGCAAATAAAGTTGTAGTACGATTTTCTCACATTTTGTTCAGTGTCATATATTATGTATTGTTTTTTGTATTTTTTTATCATTATGTGAAAGTTTCTTGTTACAGTTGTATATGTGTGATAGTTTACAAAACTCAAAAGTATATTATTGTATTAAATATGTCTTCAGTGTTTTTTTAATATCCATTCTTTTCTGAACTGATTATGAACTTAATTAAATGTTTTATTTATTTCTTGTAAAAATTTTCTTCTTCTGCAATAAATGGAAATGTTCTAATGAAGTTCATTTGTTATATTACTCTTTCTAATTTCTTGATGTATGAACATTTTCATTTGAAGTAAGTATATGGTTGAATTTGCAAATCAGTATTGCTTGTTGCAGTTGGATTTGAAATTCACATCTCTACATTCACTAGAAACCAAATTCCAAAACTAACTTCTGGATTTGTGGCCCTTGCTAATAACTTAATTCTTCTCTCTCTGTATGTTACATAATGACACAGGGTTCACATGTTCATCAGTGTTTGCCTGTGTTATTGCAACGGGCTCAATATATTTAATTGTTTATTTTAGCTAATACAATTTGTCCTGCATTTACGCTAACAATTTTACTGACTTTCATTTATAATATCTTAACATTTTAAAAACAATAGTTTGAACAATAAGAAATAATATTAAAGGTAAATTATTACAAGTGTCTTCGTGGTGATAATAAATTTGATAAAATTATATTATGGAGTGTAAATATAGTAAAAATGTTTGTTTCCATTTCAAGTGTGTTCAAAAGTCATAGTATCCAACGTACGTATATAGTCCCATGTATTTTTTGACTGTCAGCTGTTTTAACATATATTTTACATACCGTATATAAAATTATTGTATTGTAGAAATAACAATTCTGTGTTTTACATTTTTCTAAATGTTTTTACTTTTAGAATACATAGTGGTATTGACAACGTTTTGAGAGGTGATAGTTCCCATTATCAGGTCATCTGTAAGACAATATCAAATATTATAATAACCACAGAAAATACGGGTCATTCCATATTAAATCAACACAGTTTTAATTAAAATTGTACTCACCATTTTAGATTCAGATGAAATTTGACACATAGGTAGTATGAATGAAGAATAAGCAAACTACAAATGTTGAGTAAAATATTTCCACCCATTTGTGAAATACAGCCATGTAAATTTTTACAAAATTGGGTTCCTGAAATTTTGAAATTGATGTAGAACCTCTCCAAATTAAGATAGAGAGCTGGAACAGGTGTCATTTTGCAGCTTTCTTTATGGCCTTTTGTACAATATACAACTCAATAGGGGTTGGGTTCAAAACGTTTCCCAAATTTGAATTTAAAATATTGATTTTGAGTTTTTCAAAATTCTCATCTTCAAAAAATTGAAAAACATTCTAAATAATCCGTATATATTTCCAAACAGATGGTGCAAGTTGAAACATGGGACTGTGATGGGTTCATATGGTAATCTTTACTTAAAATGCATAATATTTACTTACTCTAGATTTTAGTGATTTAAAATGCATTTTTTTTCAAATTCTAAGACCTAATATATACTGAAATATACCTTCATCCTTCACTTCGTAATACGTTGTCGTGAGTTTTGACCTGTTCCGAATTTATAGAAAGATGTGGGCGCCAGGAACAGGTGACATAAACTAATACTAACTTTTCCCTATTTAATTCTGTAAAATTATATGGGCATCCAGCTAGCTTGGGCCGATGGATTCGGATTACATGTTTCGCTATCGCTAAGATAGCCGATTACCTGATCTGCCGACTGTACAGCCTGGCGTGGAATCTGAAATATGGAAATTCTCTGCTTCCAACTAATTAGAAGCTTATGATTGACAAATGAACAGACTCTTTTCTTTTTCCAAAGAACAAAATTAACAATTTATTCAATGTTAATTTTAACAGATTACTTAATGGCCATGACCCTTTTAAAAGATATTATTTTAATATACTGCAGTATATGTTACCGTCTTGCCGACCCGCTCGTTCCGAAGACGCTTCTCACTTGGCCGATGAATCCGAGTCGCTCTTCTGTCTTTCTGATCTTGCGCGGTTGCTGAAGTATCCAGTCCACACTGCATAAAATCTAGCTAAGTTCTTTCCGACGCTTTAGGTTTATAATCTTTCACACGAGTTTAATAAAATACTAATGTTCGAACTATCGTCCGGTGAACACCAAACTGCCCAAGTCCGCGGATGTACTCCGGCAAATAATTTCTAAGTCCCGATGACGACTGTTACTTTTCGCACGAAAATGTATAAGTCTCACTTTCAACTACAAGGTCCGCACACTATTTGCACTCCACGAAACTCAAGAGCCGAGTTCATGACCTACACTCCACCACTCTGAGCCAGACTGTAACGATCTGCACTCAACGAAGCTCCAAGTCCGAATGAATGTTTTTCTGTATTTTGCAACCCTTGATGGGTCGGTAGCGTCTCACGTTCCATTTTTCCAAAACACGGCGGTAAACACCAGAAAGTCTAATTGCCCCCCGCCAACCCGCTCATTTCTTACAACCCCATGTAGCCGCGCCTTCGTCCGTCATACGTTTTTCGACCATCACATATTCTTTATTATATCGATCTAGCCAGCGTTCCGGCACCTACGAGGCTTGCAGCTAGTTTATTACCTGCCCTGCACCATAGCAACCCTCTGCGCTGGCGTTACTAGGGCCGGATATCGCCATTTTACAAGTCCATTTAGTCGCCCCGTATACAACTAATATTATGAATAAACCATGTCCCGTTCTGGTATATCACAATCAAATTATTGATTTAGTGTTTTTGGGGGTGAGTTTGTTGTTTTATTGTTATTACTGTTATTATTATCATTATATATAGGACATTACTATTTCAAATCTGTGTACACAACTGCCATGACTAATGTTTGTGCCCCCAGAGTGAAGGAATACAATTATAATGCAGATTTGAGGGCAAGAGATGTGAAAATGCTAGGAAGGTTGGGATAGTGAACTCTTGAGAGAAATTGGGAAATATCAAGGAGGAAGGGAAAGTGAGCAAGGGGGGGAATACAAGGGACATGTTTAAGCAACTTACAAATTTTTTTTTATTTGATTCCATGCAACCATTCTCGTAGACTCCAAATAGCATAATTATTATACAAGTAGAGACAGGATTTCCATGCACTATCAAATGCTAAAATAGGCCTGCAAATGTGCCCTATGAAATAGTTGAATAAATACGACGCCAGGTAAAAATTAACAAAACATGCACAATCAAATTTTGGTTTACTGTATTTTTTGTTTAATTGCCTTTTGTAACTGAATAATTAACGGTTTTTCTACATTTTACTTTGTCAAATTCATCTTTTTTGTCAGAAACAAATGTTTTTGAATGTTTTTTTATGTCACAAGATATAATTAGAGCATTGAAATCTGAGACAATATGAAGTCGAATTCGCATGTGTGTGTGTATGTGTATATACATACATATATTATATATATATATATATATATATATATATATATATATATATGTATATATATGGGGTCATTCCACGCAAAATCGGACGAATTTGATGGAAGATTGGACCTCGATGTCTGATATCTTTCTGATTATTTTTTTTACAGGTTCATAAAACAAACTATACAACACATGTTTTTAGTTTTGCTCAAATATTTATATTTTCGACATTTCATTTTTTAAAAATTTTCCGTAACTTCATACGCACTGACGTGTATAATATTTTGTAACTGAAAATCATTTTAAAATTTCGGTTTTGAGTTACTCTTAATTCAGAGCTTATATCTGTACCTTTCATGAAATTTATCTTATTGTTTATAAAATTATATTTTTTAATGTTAATTTTTTGTTTATAAATTTTTATTTATAAAATTATTAATTTTACCACGAATTAAAATCTGAAAAAAAAACGACAAGAAAGTTCATACTTTCTTCTGACGGACTGCGAAGTTTCAAAATGGCTTCTGTTAAAATAACTTTTTGAGACTTTGTTAAATCTTTCCTCGTTCACAGCGTCGCGAGAACCTCATGCGCCCGTCGAATGCCGCTATCGAATGAAACGCTGGTGGGACAAGCTTCACAACAGGAAGAAAAGTGTAAATGTTCACTGAGCAATGAGTTTTAAAGTTCTTGTTAATATTCCAAAACATAAAATATGAAGTTGTTTCAGATTTACGTCTTCTTAAGTTTCTCTTTATATAACTTGGACAAGATGTGCACTTTCTTTCCAGGAACATGTTTTAATTATTTCTTTATCTTCACAAATAGGAACAGGAATGTAACGAACGTGTACCACGTAGCCATTTTGCTGCAGTTCTATGACTTTTAAGTGAATTCTTTCTTCTTCATGAACTTCATTGGTGAAGAAGAAAATCACTATGTTTTGTATGTTTTTGTAGCACTCATAGAGCTTCTTGGGAGTCGTAATCGGATCATGATGTACTTGAATAGTTCAACGTGAATCCACTGCGATACGTCACTCTGTCAATCATCCTCTCTTAAAACTTTACCTGCAACATTTTAAGTCGTTCTATTTCATGGACATTTGTCACACTTTTTAAAGTAAGTCAGCTCTTGGAGTGTCAAAAATAAACTTTTGTTAGGTAGTACCGACAATCCTTCAATGCATCAAAATCATATGTTAACTTTGGCGAAACCTTCTCTCGTCAAACATTAACTTTGCTCGTACGTTTTCGTGATACACCAAACACATACTGTATGTGTACCGTTAGCTCCTGGTTAAAATGCAGTGTTTTCAATCTTAATTCAGCGAACTTTGAAAATCTGATCTTTAGATGCGGAGACTTTTCTTTAAAATGTCAGTAGGTTTCTTTCATGTTGCTCAGTATAATCCTCTTGTTTGTGAATATCCCCCATTCTCTCTTACTGAAATAAATTATTTTTTTCCTTTATTTACTCATTATACGCTAACGTCATCTGAACAATACAAGCCACAACATATTGGTGTGCAGAAGAGACGATAGGTCTTCTGGATTTCACATGTGGAATTGAGAATATTCCTTTGTTGCTAGTTGTTTTACTAACAGTTATCATGTTAGTAGATGCATCGAAATGTATTTTAACTTAAGGAAAAGACCAATCTTCGAAAATCGTTAAAATTTTAAGTTTTATCATCATCAGTAGTTTCGTATCTTTTTTTTCAATTCTTCTATGATGTATGATGTATTTTTCTATCTTCTATGATGTATTAGAACATCATGTAAAAACAAACGAATTCTTTCTTTCATTTCTAAGCATCATAACGTATCTCAAGATTTCCTCCTGTACTTTAAAAATACAATCATTGTTAAGAAAGTCATAAGGCAGGCTAAAATCATGAACACGATCAGGATATTTTGAACTCAAATAACAAAACAAAATCAATGTGGGATATAGTAAAAAAATGCGACCAAACCAACTAGAACGTTGTAGAGATGTTGTTTTAAAAGATAACGATAGAGATTTATTTATTTATTTATTTATTTAGTCAAAAAAAAACAAGTAAAAACTGTATATGACGTGTGGGGAAAGAAATTTATCTGCGCACATTTCTTGAGGCCAGAATTTTATTAAAAAAAAAAATTAATTTAGAAATAATTATTTTAGAAAAAATAAAGATATTTTGAAAAATGTTTTTTCCCGAGTTATAGAAAATCAATTTCAACTGTAAATGAACTACAAGCAAAAGGAGTGCTCAACAAAACGTGCGCACAGTGAAGCTACATTTACGTCCAGAAGCAAAACAGGGCCATCTCAGCATTTGCTCTATGGATCAGGGAAACTGGACAAAAACCTGATCGAGATGGGGTCATTGACCGAAGCTGAAGTACATTACTTGTTACAGGGCGTTTAAATATTTTTTTAAATGTATACAATGCAAACAAACTAATTCATTATATATCTTGTTTTGTTACATTATTTTTCTTTTTCACGATCAGTGTAGTCTCTAATTGTATAGAAACAGTTTTGCAGCAGAAAAGATTTTACTTTTAACTTAAATTTGTATACCGACTTAATTGTTTTATGTCATCTGGCAATGCGTTGTAAAGTAACGTACATGTATTGTATGTTGATTTCTTGTACTGAGCTGTTGATACTGACACTTGATGCACGTGATTTCTACGGCGGTGTTGTAATTATAAATATCAATATTGCATGAAAATATGTTCCCTCCGTTTAATAGGTCATTTTGACAAATATTACAGATTCGTAATAAATAGACAAGGCAATGGTAGATTCCCAGTTCAATGAAAAGAGGCTTGCAGGATCACGTGGAAGGCATTTTTTCATTATTCGAAAAATTTTCTTTTGCAATCTGAAGGTCTGAATACTACAGGATGACTTCCCCAGAATATTATGCCATATCTCAGGCCGGGAATGCACATTTGCAAAATAAACGCAACGAGCTGCATGAAGGCTGACAGAATTGAAAGAATTCTGAATGCATAGCATAATGACTTAATTTAGTGTTTAATTCTGTTATATGTTACATTCCATTTGAGTTTTGATTTGAATTGAAAGACCTAAAAATTTTGTTGCCTCAACATCAGCTAATTGCATATTGTTCATTTCATGGAACATTCGATTTCCGATTTGAGATGCAAAAATGCATTGAAACAGTTTTTTCTTTCGTTAACAATTAATTTGTTATTATTAAACCATTTTGAAAGAACTTCTGAAATTGACTATTTACTACTGCTTCTTTTTGCAAAGAACATTCGTGTCATCAGCAAACAGAACCGTTCTTCCATTTTTAATAGACGAGGGCATCTCGTTTACATATAACAGAAAGAGAATGGACCTAAGATCGAACCTTGGCGGGACCCACCCATGCACAATTGGCAAAGAATTGGAAATATAAGTATGTAATGTCCTTTCCTGCCAGTATGGTATTTCTACTCTTTGAGTCCGATGGTTAAGGTAAGAAATTATCCAATCTAGGGCAATACCACATTCCATACGAAGGGTATTTTGTGAGAGCAAGATCTTATGGTCAATAACGTCAAAGAGCTTTCGAGAGATCTAAGAATATCCAATGGTATTTCATTTTGGTCTATTGATAAGCAACATCTTTGAGAAAACGAAAAAATTGCAGTTTCCGTAGATTTTGATTTTCAAAACCGTGTTGTGGTCTGAAACAACGCTCTGTTTTTCCTGAGAAATGATTCCATTCGTAAGTAGCACAAAGCCTTTTCTAATAGTTTTGTGAGAAAACTGCAAAAGAGAAATGGGCCGGTAATTTTGAATATCATTTTTGTTGCCCTTTTTTAAAAGTGGCTTAAATTTTTTGCGGTTTTGAAAATATT
>JAHLJT010006735.1:0-38277 GCA_031308135.1 Acheta domesticus
GCATATTGTAACCTCGTATCCCCTTCGTTTCTTTTTCTTTGTGTTTGTTGATATAGGCGGAGTTGCCCCTCTGCCCCTTCAACCTCCTTGGCCCGCGCCGAGTGTGACATCTTCCACCGATGGTCGAGGGGACTTAATTTCGCCAGTCGGAGCAATATTCTGTCTCGTGCAGTCGTGGCAAGCTGAAGCATGTACTGTGTGAAAATGGCGACGTGGCGAGTTAGTCAGTGCTCCCGCTATCCCAAGGCATCTGGGGTATTTGCTCTGTGCGACGCTAACCAATATTTATTATGTGTCGCAAACTTTCAAGTACGGAGACATTATTAGTTTTGCTCCTCCTTTGAAAACGTTAAAAACGTGTAAAGTGGTTTCGCACGTGTGTCCACATGGCCTGGGGCATCTCTCCTCTTGCCGCTTACAATTACTCTCTCTCGAGACTCAATTTTGTGCGGATCTGTGATTTGATGTTTCCGCTCTGTGTGCATCTTCTGGTCCAAGATCAGGATGGACTGACTATAGAGACGACTGCGAGATTTACAGCCTGCGTATATCAACTGGCAACTCCAGGAGTTACACAGCCTGCACAAAGTTGTAATCTTTAACCTATTATTTGTATATGTTTTCTGTGAACTAATTATTCTATCAACAAGTTTTACCACCTTACATGTGTCAATGCTTTGCATAGCATATATTTTTTCTGTGAACTAATTATTCGTGTTAACGAGTTTACCATTCACATGGTGTCATGCTTTGCATAGCATATATCTTTTCAGTGAACTAATTATTTGTATCAACAGTTTACCACCTTACATGTGTCAATGCTTTGCATAGCATTATGTTTTCTTGTGAACTAATTATTCGTATTAACGAGTTTACCACTCACATGGTGTCAATACTTTGCACAATAGCTAGTGTTTTTCAGTCAACTAATTATTTGATTATAAGTCTAACACCTCACATGATGACAATGCTGATCATACAGCAGATTGTTTGTATAATCCTAACCACTTTGGTACAATTAACTAGATGAAACGGTCCCAGATTTTTTATTTACATTCTGAGCAATCGAGGAATGTGAGATTAGCTGCCCCAAAACCCAACAATTTCCTACAGTCCACTGCTGGAGCGAAACATTCTCACAGTGGTATTGACTGCAACCAAGTCGATCTGACCGTACTTGTATTGCTTTAAACTCTCCGTAGAAAAGGGGGGATGAATCTCAGGGTGAGCCGACTTACCGTGCTGTTAACCAGCCTTCCGCGTTGTTCCGGACACTCAGGATGAATTATAAGGGGAGACGCATGCGCGACCCGGCTTTTCATGCTTAATGCATTGCGCACATTTGTGACTTTAACAGGTGGATTTAATTCAACCAATACGAGGTGAAGCCTCAATTACTACAGAAATTCCTTGAACCTAGCTTAACTTAACTTAGCTTAGCTCAGAGGCCTCATGGGTCATTGTCCAGGCGTTTGGCCCCACAGGCGGTAAGGCGTCGACCCCGGCGTTCGGGATCAGCGGTGGCGTAAGCGGCGGCTCACGTCCCCGGGCTGGTCCCCCTCGCACCTCGCTCCGGTGGTGTCGGCGGCGTCGGCCTCCCTCACCCCGAGGACAGGACAGGACGGGACAGGCCGGCTGCGCAGCGAGTGGCACTCGTGTAACTCGGCGCTATGAGCGGCACCGCCGGGAGTCGCTGCACGGCTCAAGACGGTCGTGACCGCGCCTTTGCCTGGTGGCGGGTCCTGAGGGTCCGTGACCGCACCTTTGGCCAGTGGCGGGTCCTGGCCCAAATTCGGGTGCTCCGGCGGTCATTGCCCGTATCCGTCCTCACGTCATGTGATTTCCAGCGTGCGGCTTGGCAGGGTGACACATGGGCGGCCATCGATGTGGTGGCGATGGCAGTCTTGCGAGCAGTGCAGCAGCGTGCGGCAATGCGTGAGCCGCGTCGTAGTGCAACCTTACTTTGGCGTACCCTCATCGAATGCACGAGCTCATTCTCTCGTCGCCTTCACCGAAAGGTACAACCTTACTATGGCGTCGGCCTTCATCGTATGGACCACGGGTAGCCCGGATTCGCCTCCATCGAGTCGCGAGATCACGTGGTCTACCCCCGCTCGGTTTTCGGCCATTGGTTCCCTCCAGATCACGCGGTTAACGCCGTCCACAAAGGTGATGTCGGCAGCCGTTGGCGCCGCATCTTTGTAAGACGATTTTGGCGTCCCGGAAATTCTCGGCATCGTAGGTGGGCGCGTCGTGACTACTCTGTGCGGGTACGTACTTCCCCAGTGACTAAACTGTCTCCCCCCACTTGCGACAACGCCTAAACAATAGCGATCGGTTTCGGCCCAGGCCCCGGCTGCGTCCAGCGTGTAGCTGGGAAAATGCGGCAGGTATCTGGAAATGCACCTTCCTGCCCTCAACTTTCGGAGCTCTATCTTAACTAATTGTAAAAACGGCCCTAAATGGTATATAACTTGATCCCGGAACTTCATCCACTAAAAAAGTTAAAAATGTGCATGCAACCCTGCACATGAAATTGGTAAATATGCACGTAAAATAGTCAATATATGAGACTTAACACTAAGAAATGCATTGAACAAAAAGAGTTAGCATCAGTTTAACATTTTTATAGGTAATCATTTTGACTCTCTAGTACAAACACGTATTAAAATAGTTATATTGATATTAGGTGTGGAAAGTTTCCGTGCGTTTGACGGTCGAGATTAAATGCTTTGCCGAGACCAAGGTTGAGGAACAACATTTAATTGAGACCGTGAGAGAACTTCTCACATGGAAACTTTAACACATGAATATGAACTTTTTCCTATAGCTGCATAAAATTTAACACAAAAGTTTTATAAACTGTATTCGAAAAAGAAGCCTGAAACTCCGGAAAATATAGAATGCTTTTCACAGGGCCATAATTAGAGAAAGTATTCTAAATCCATGAAAAAAATACTCTACTCATTGCAAATGGTAGAGCATTTGGTGCGAAAACTAAATATTATGATGCAAATATAACATAAATTTATAATTATAACTCCTTTTCATACAGATATATCAAGTCACGACAATGATATGTAATTTACAAAAATTCGCGAGCGTGAAGCGGAATTCCATTGTTGCATTCCCTGCATTGTCGATATTCTCATTGCGTAGCAGCACTAGTTTTCTTGTCTCTTCTTCAATTTAGATCTTGAAATGTCATATATTTTTTTAAAAATATGGTTGCACCTGTTTCAACATTGTTTTCAAAGATTAGAGAAGTTTTCAATGTGGTTTGAGGAATTTAGTACTGAGTATATGTTTATAGCTTGCTAAACTTATATTCATTATTTTGAAGCAAAAACCACGTGTCCAAACATTTTGGAAATATTTTGCTGTTCCAAGTATACTTGGGTTTTTATTTCTTGGGCGCGTGGGGCTTGTCTTCACGATGGAATGTTTTCACGTGTTTATCGGCGTCGTTCTTATTCGTGCCGCGTTCGTATCTCATGATCGCGACTGTATCGAGCAGTGCTGGGCGATCATGCGACTATTAGCGCACTACCGAGAACGACGCTAAATACCGTGAGATATTCCATCGTGAAGACAAGCCACCACGCGCCAAGAAATAAAAACCAAGTATAGTATTATAACATTAAGGAATTGTTACAAATAGTGCGAGAGAAGCACGTTTTATTGTAAACCATTTGTTTTTCTTAGTCAGTCTTTTTTCAAATTAGATGTTTAGTGCCATGTATTTTTGTTTTCAAATATGTCTTTGTTCAACTTTAGATTTAAGGGTCGGGAAAAGTTGTTAGACGGGAGCGACTTGGTAAAGGGGGTATGCTCACGCTTGCAAAGGACTTCTGGATCTAAAGAAACGAACGTAGATTATTATTTTTCCCTAAGACGTAACATATCTTACAGGTTTTACTAATGCTGATGATAATAATTGTATTAAATGAAATTCCAACTGTAATTTCGACGGCGTTCTTACTGTCAGAGTCTCTCCAATCGTAACTTTCTTTTAGGAAAATTCTACACATGTGTGCGTTGATATTTTGGAAGATAGAATTTTTCCTCAAGGGCATTAGTACTGCTCTAGGTTGTTTTCCTTGTTGTTTGCATGTTTGTATGCGAGGCGAAAAGCTCGCTCCCGAGATTTACTGCCGATTGCTTTCTCGCAGCAAAACTTCGCTATCTGTAAGGATCGCTCTCGACCCTCGTGGTGGCGTACAGTAGGCAATGTGCAACGTCCTAGTCATCGAATTATCGTTCGCACGGGCCGATTCTACTTCCTAAAACTTCCAATACCGTCGTACTTAGTAAAACTGTCAATAAAACTGTCAAAAAGGAAAATTATGTGTAATTTCGCCCACCCTAACGGGATTATTATGAAGTTTCATGTAGTAGATAAATCACTTGTCATGCAGCTATGTGTCTCTCAAATACATTATCTCGATCAGATTAATGGAAAACGTATTCTTCGTCGTATCTACTCGCAATGTCTTTTGCTTATTAGTAATCATCATTATTGTCAATATCCTTCGAATATGAATGATCATCAAGATCATCTTCTTCTTCAAAAGCTTTAGACTAGGTCGGTTAAGTTTTAAAGATTTGAAATCAATATTTGATGTAGGCTCCTCTCGTAATTGTTTATTTTCGCATAAAAGCTTTTTCTGTTGCTGCCGCATTGCGGCCATCTTCAGTGCTACAATAATGATAATAATAATAATCATGATAATAATAATAATAATAATAATAATAATAATATCATAATATATATCTAAATTACAAAAAATTTTAAAACTTTTAAAGAATTAAAACTTTCAAAGAATTGGATTTTAAAGAGATGTCAAATGTGAAATGGACATATAGATTTTTTAAAATGACAAGTGAAAATTAATAAAATAAATGGATCTATTACAAATATATTATGAAGCAAACTGGAGTGAAATAAAACTGGAAAAGTATAATATAAAATGTGTAGATGGAACATAATTTTTGATAACAAATGTATATGAATAACATGTTTATATTATACTTTTCCAGTTTTATTTCACTCCAGTTTGCTTCATAATATTATTTGTAATAGATTCCATTTATTTTATTTAATTTTTCATTTGTCATTTTTAAAAATCTATATGTCCATTTCACATTTTACATCTCTTTAAAAACAATTCTTGAAAGTTTTTAATTCTTTAAAAGTTTGAACATTTTTTGTATTTAAGATATATTATTATTATTATTATTTTATTTATTATTATTATTTATTATTATTATTATTATTATATTATTACACATTATTTGTAGCACTGAAGATGGCCGCAATGCGGCCGAAAAAGCTTTATGCGAAAATAAACATTACGATGAGGAGCCTACATCAAATATTGATTTCAATGATAGCATCGTAAATGCCACACCACTTCTACTATTTTAAAGATTTGTTTATTCACATTTTCTCAATAGTCTTCCCAAATGATTTTTCTTTTTCCTTACGGTTATGAGTTTATATCCGTTTTAGTTATTCTATCGTTATCTTTTGGTTTCCTCGTTCAATTTTTATCTATTCCTTAAATTACTTAAATCTCTCATTTCGCTCTAATATATTTCACTATTTTGTAATTTTTTCACTTTTCGAGTATTCTAGAGAATACCTGAATATGGTTGCAGGAATTACATTCCTGATGTTTCTATTCACTTGTGTGATATTTAATAAATGCAGAAATTAATTTCTGTGCTTAAGCATGATTTAACTATAGTTATTTGAACTTTATTGTGATCCTATCCTAACTTGTTATCAGAAATTTTTACACATAAATATATGAATCTGCTTGTTTCTTTTGCAAATCCAATAATTGCGACAGTCTTTGACACTTTTCCTCTAGTGTGTTCAAAAGTTTTTAAAAAATGTAATAACTTTATTAGCTCATAGCGTAGGCGGTTATTATTCTTACTTATTATTACTTTGGTTATTGTTAAATACATAACATTTTATTCAAGAAAATCAAATACAATGATTAATATACGAGGTGCTACCCAAATAACCAGAATTTCAATAAACCGGCCAAAACAGTAGTAGACAGATAGGTACATGTCTTAGCTATTGCGGTACAATGTTGCTTCATTTTGGCGCAGGTAGTTGTTGAATTATAGTGGTGCGTGTCAGGATTCAGTGATTCTATGAATTGTGAAAAGAATAACATGAAGGAGCAACGAATTTGCATAAAAGTCTGTGCTCAAGTTGAAGACAACTGCAGCTAGAACTCACCCTTGCTGACAGAGAATTTGGTGAGAGTTCTGTAAAGATATGGGATCGTTTACGGCTATTCTGAACATTTTAAGTAAAAGTGCCTAGTAAAGGTGAACCAACACATAGGAAACTGTGGCTAGTTACTGTAAACATAGCATAGGATAAACAAGCGATGGCAGTGTAGCGTGCTAATATTACTTTTTGACCACGGGAACGCCCGAAGGAAAATGAATTCGCGGAAAAGATTCACATTCCTGGCGCAATTTCAGAGGAGAAATTTAAAACTTATTTGATTCAATCGGACCACGGGTTCATTGTTTTAGCGAATTTTTGTAAAATGCATGTTCGACAGAAAACCTCAAGTCAACAAGCGAGTATTACAACTTGTGACGTCATTCGGGCAAAATTAATTGTTTTTTTTTCAAGTTTACGGCAAAACAGAAGAACTAAATTAAACCAAAAATTACAAGGCTTCAGAGGAGAATTTCGGGAAAATTATGATGGAATACCGAAAATTTAGAACACGGGAGAAGAAAATAAGAAAAGTTTTTCGAATTCATAACTTGGCGTTGAAGCAGAAACAATTGACGAAAATACGTGGTTATGACAAGGAATCTAATTGTAAAATAAAATGTTTCGGCATAATAGGACGCAGAGCGTCAATTTAAAGAATAAAATAAAGACAGTAAGAATTTTTGAAGAATCTAGAATAAATAACATGACAGGAAATCGCGAAACGGCGAAATATAATTATTTCGCAAATAACCAGGCAGGACAAGAATGGCAGCGATCTTGCTTTGTTAGAGCTAGGATCTATAAAGAGTCCCAGGCAACAATGCTCTTTGAGGAGACGGCGAGAGGTTTTGACTGCGAGCAGACCGTGTGTTCGTGGCTGCGATATTTTGTATATTGTTACAGTTTTTATGCGTATGTTTGTGAAATTACTGCGTGTGATGTACTTTAATTGCGAAGGAATTATTCCGGAGTAATATTAGTGAATTTTTAATTTAATGAGAACAGACCTAGTGAGAACAGACCTAGTGAGAACAGACAGAAGTTACTGTATTGGGCGACGGAATAAATAACTTACACGTTTTTGGTAACTTTCGTAAAGTGACTCGTCGACGTTATATTTACGTCTCATAAGTAGTACGTCTCATAAGTATTGTAGCAAGAATATTAGTGAAATATGAGTGCTTGCAAAATTAAATGCCGCGAAGGAACATTATTAAGAATATTCGCGAAGTTTTCGTGTGCGAGTGCAGAGTACGTCACCAGTCGGTTTCGTGTGTTAGTGAGAGGCGGCGACACAATTGTACCATACGTCCGGAATATTAATGGTGCCGTGGCAGCGTTCATAGTCGGTATGGACTAATGAGAGCCAAGCAGCATGCAGGGGACGGTGATATCTGCCGTTTGATGGTTAGTGAACGCAAATGCTGGCGGCAAGAGCGTATTCTTCAAACAGGGAAGTCGTAAATCATTTCATTGTTTTTTTAAAAATAAATTAAATTGTTCAAGACCAAGATCTGTAGTATTAGTATAAGAACTATAATGAATGTCCATTATGATCAAACAAAGGGAACGTACATGTTCAGGAGTGACTGAGTGTGGTCATTTTAAGTGTGAATGATTATTTGATGTTTATATTTAGTGTTCGTATTTCTCTGTGTTCATTTCATGTTGTGTATTTAATATGTTTATTATGATGT
This sequence comes from Acheta domesticus, assembly GCA_031308135.1. Classification (NCBI taxonomy): domain Eukaryota; kingdom Metazoa; phylum Arthropoda; class Insecta; order Orthoptera; family Gryllidae; genus Acheta; species Acheta domesticus. The sequence continues at coordinate 7,954 of JAHLJT010006735.1, forward strand.
GTGTTTGTGTATGAAATAATATGACGTAACGGAATATCGTTCGGTTTAAAAAAGATAAGAGATCTTAAATTTTCTGGTTAAGAAATGAAGGAACGCATAACCGCCTACCGTTCGTTATTCTCTCAAACTGGCATTTTCATTTGAGTAGTGATAGTTGATATTCTGGCGGCAATACAGCGGAGGCTATGTTTGGGGTTTCCGTATGGAACAGTCACAACCGTGACACTGCAAGGGAGCTAGAATAAAATTGATAGCAAAGTTGTAGTAAAAAGTATAGTGGTAATAGCGTAGCAAAGCAGGCCCGCCATTTTCGTTACATGGGTTATATTGATAAAAGAGAAAGTGCCAAGTCTACCCCGCACACACATTTTGTTAAATTGGCAGTCCAACGTGGAGCTGTATAGGTGTTTGATATAGAAGAGCCCCTAGCCCGGCCTACACATTTTTTGTTACAGTACATAGAATCAAGCGAGAACATTTAAATAGTTCAAGCGCTTCAAGGAAGACCGAGAATATGTGGAAGATAAACATTTTACTAAACATGATGCGTGTCGTGATTCACAGAAGACATAAGGCAGACAATTAACGATGTTTATAACAGACTAGGGTTGTCGTTTGGTATATGTCAACGAATTCTAGCCGATGACCAAAACGTGAGACGACTTGCAGGGAGGTTGGTCCCTCGCCTTCTCAGCCTCGACCAAGTAACTTTAGATTCAGACGTGCATGAGTGGCAACAAACAGTTCGAGAGTGTTCAAAATTCTTATTCAGCGTTATAACAGATGATAAATCTTGGTCTATGGTTATGAACCTGAAACGAAGCATCAATCAACAAATTGAAGACGCCATCTTCTTCAAGTCGGAAAAAGTTCGATAAATTCACAGCAACATCAAGTCAATCCTGATCATTGTTTTCAAAATTTGGGGAACATCTCGTCAGACTGTTAACGGGTAGTTTTACTGCGAGGTTTTGAGGCAACTGAGGAAAAATGTTCTGCGCGAACGGCCAGAGTAGTGAGAAAAGACTGATGGTGCATCATATGGAAGGAATTCCCGGCTAAAACATGATACGATTCCACCACCCTCCCTACCCGCAAGACCTAGCCCCATGCAACGTATACCTGTTGTAGAAGCTTCTTCTTAATCTTAAATCGTGTTGATAGGGCGAACGTTTTCACTCCATTGAAAAAATCCAAGTGGAATCGCAATGGGTCGCAATGGAATCGCAATTTACGCACTTACACAATTAGTTTATAGAATATTGCACGTGTAAAGCAGTGGCTTAGCGACAGGGGACGATGAGATGCTGAGCATTCCCGTATAATATAATATTGATAAAGAACCCTAAATACTGTATTGATAATCTTACAAGTGGTCCCGTTGAAAACGAAATACGTTTTGTATTATTTTTAATTGATTTCCTATGATTGAATTCGGCGAGTTGTTGAAGCTGGCCTGTGATTGCTTGGAAGCTAAAATGCTTCTAGCGTCTGCCGCGGGATTGCAACGAGCAATGTCGCAGGCGCAGATGGCGAGGTGCCCCTCTCCCCTCTTCAACCCTGACCCAGAGAAACGCGACTGCTTTACGCTAACATCCACTGCGAAAAATTCACTGAGTCTAATTTGAGCAGTTACTCGCTTGTGCATGAGAGCGCAGCACACTTCAGGCGGTCAGTAAATTATCTCTCTCTCTCTCTCTCTCACTCGGGAGTCTCCGCTTGGTCATGAGCACAAACTGTAGAAATTGTGTTTGTCTACTATTTCTTAATTAATACCCAATTATTGAATTATTCCTTAAATAGATTACATATTATTTGAGTCTGCAACGTATAAATTAACAAGCCATCTCATTGCTATTTGCGTATGAGAATTAAAGCTGAGCCATTGTATAATTTACTTTCAAGATATCGGCGGTTCTAACTGCTATGAAGATTTTGTCGGAAGCACCTACACCATCGTAAACAATCGAGATCGTTGAAAGTAGTTCCAGTGTATCTGCCTTGTGTTGCATTCGCCTGTTAGATGAAGTAGTTGATAGTGACATTTTGTGTTATTGTTGAGCATCCCCAAACGTGCGAATCACACTGGTGTAAGGACGTCGCAATTAGTTTAGCAGGGATTGCACGTTCATGAACGTCGCAAGTTTAGAAGAGATTGTCGCATAAGAACGTCGCAATTAATTCACAAAAGATTGCACGTATAAAAACGTCGCAATTAGTTCAGTATTCACAATAGTTCACGAGAAGTGCATCCGCTTACAAGAGTGATCTGAAGTCTACGATAGTTTCGAAGCGAGTGAGGTGGTCGCTTATCATGTGAAAACCTTGCGGAAGGGCCGGCGAAAGCTATCTTAGTATTTGTGTCCGTGGGTAGACTGTGTGAGTTGAGATGCGTCCCATGGGAACAGTTGAACAGTCAAGGCTTTTACATAGATAGTGTGCCTGTACGCGATGGGATATTTCAAGGCTAAATCATTGATATATGATTGAAAGGTGGACCATATTATACGAATCCTTTTCATAATTTAACTTTCCGCTGTTAGAAAGTCTGTCTCTTTTCAAAAAGCCCATTATAAAATATTCGTAGTTGTAAGAACAAAAACATAACGGATACTACATTCTTCATCCAAAATACTTGTTGTTTGGTGCCAAATCATCATGTAAACTCTTTCTGTAGTAAATATTTTTTTTGCCCTCACCAATAATCCCCAACTCAACAAGAAAATTTTACGTGACCTGACGAATCGCCCATAATTTTAAAGATCCGATTCTATTTTGAAGAGCCGCGAAGATCGATCTGCGAACTTCAATTTTGATGTACAACTTGTTCATCAAAACAAAAGTTCATGCGTAGCGTTGTTCACAGACAGGCGGAGAGACGGACTGACAAACAAATATCGGACTGATTGACAGACGAACCAAAACCCGAAGTGTTTGACGGTCTGACAAACGGTCAGGCAGATGGACCGACGGACAGATCCACTAACGGTCCGACAGATGGACCGACAGATGGACCAACAGACGAACCGACAAACGGACCGGCGGACGGACCGATAAACTCACCCACAAATGGACCGTCAGATGGATCGACACAGAGTCCGACAGACTGACAGGCGAATAGACGGACAGACAAACGGACTAACGGTTGCTTTAAAATGCAACCAAGAAGTTTATGTTTCTTCAATTGTTCAAGTGTTTTTCCACATAAACTCATTCATAATATTCAGATGATTTTTACTTTCATCGGAAATACCGTCGCGTGAGATTACACTGTCGCTCTTTAATATGTTTATTTCACGTCGCATATACCGAAAGCAAAAATTGCATGGCAGCACACAAATAAACGTAGTTAGGTTTATGATATTTTTTCGTGAGTAAATTAGATACACACATGAGTCTATCACAAATGCAAAAAATCGCACACCATCGCGTGTTCCTACGTCTCGCATGTAATAGAAAATTCCCTCAAATGGATATACCGCATACTCTAACGACTAAAAATAAATATTATAAAGAGTTGGGGATGGATATATAGTATGGTTTAAAAATATATATATTATAATTTAAACATTTTGAATCAAAATCATTTATGCACGAACACAGGAACTGATGTAGATCATTTTGGCAACTACTGGATTGTTCTGGTGAAAAGTCGGCCGCTGAACTACTCTTATCAATGCTCATCACGGTAACGTAGGATTAATTATTGTACACGTGTTCTATATTTTACCGTAGCACTGATAATCAAGAGTTGCGCTCTACAATACTCTTCTATTCTCTCCTATTTAAAGCATCTACTATTCCTGAAAGAGCATCCAGTTGACTACCAACTTCGGAAAGTGATATTTGAATTTGTGGCGTAATTTGAAGATAAAAGTTCCTTATCGAAAGGAAGAGTGGCAAGTTTATAAGATACATTACAATGTTATTTTCACTTATTACAAATACTGCCGGAGATTGGCCGAATGTATTGAATAAACTAGAATTTGCTACGGACTAAATGTTATGCGTGAAAATGTTTGTCACACACCATTTCTATTTACACAAAGAATAACAAATACTCTGAAGAGATTCACCAGAGGCGTAGGAATGTTAGAAAAATACATTTTAAAATTAAATGAGAGATATCAAAATATTTGAAATAAGTCTGTGCATTCTAAAAATCGCTATTTCGTGACCGCCACATAGTGTTTCATTGTTCATCCGGACACGGGCCCCATGACGCAATTTGGTCCAACAAGATGAGCTATAAGCAACCTTCATTTATTTACTTAAAGAATAGAACGAAATACATCAAGAGAATTTTTCCTTGGAATCATGATAATATGAAGACAAGTTTTGCAAGATTGTGACAGATAATTAAATATTTGAAATGTCACAGACTTTTGTGTGGGCTCTCAAACCGCTGCTCTTGGTGTCAGCTGTTTTGGGTTTCGTTCCATTTCGCTTCAAAGAACCAAATACCACTCAACTGCGCCGAACTCCTCTCGCGTTAACGAGGACGTGCTTTGTCTCATTAGTGCACTGCATTTTCTTTATTATTTTTGCAACAAATAAGAAAACATGGACTGAATGTTTAGATCAGTTGAAATTCGTAGACGATATTTTATTGTTGGATGGGCACAAAAAAATTACCAGAGACGACGAACTGTGATGTACAGTATCTCCTTTTCATTTATTTTAGTTACATGCGAAACTATTAGTGGTATATTTGTTTTTAAATATCCTTGGTACGACACCATAATATACATTTCTAATAATAACACAATGTTATTTTAGTTCTTCAATTTTGCATCTCGTATTGCTAATCAGAGATAGATTTGAACTCATTAATGAGCATATAGCTCAGAATTTGCCCGAAATACGCACAACAAATACAATGTGTGTTGCTTCTGGGTCTACTGGTGGACATGCAACGGTTTTGCTGCAACAGCGTGTTCGTGCACAGAGCCGCTTCCACTGAGCGAAGCTATGAGAATCGTGTTCTCGGCCTTCAAGAGGCCCATTTAAATTTATCAGGAGGCATGCGATAAACTGAGTGCTATGTATGGGGCACCTATTTTCATCATTCTTATGTCTCTTTGGGCAGAGACGATGATATTAATGCATATCAACATTTTCAACCCTCCTCCTAATCATCAAAGGTAAATCAGGTCGATACCACACGGTCCAAACGTGGACCACAATAATGGAATAATTTTGGAAACCTAACGCTCTATAGATAAAAGTTCTGATCTGTGATGTCTTTTCAAAAAAATTAATTAGAAAATTTGAGCAATCGACAGGACAAAACGGCAAAGGAGAATAACGAAGTGTCTTTTTGACCCAAATTCAATTGTTCCGTTAGCATCTTGTAAATTAGCTCAGTTGTATACAGTAATTCACAATTGCTGATCTCTCACAACAAATCTTAACAAAAAAGTTGTCAAACGAAAGTTTTTTGGAGATGTAAAAAAATGCTTTTCCAGTTTTATAAGAATTTGCTATAAAGATTTGTATATAAAGTGTCGCTACAGGGATTTATATAAGAAGTGTCGAAAATCAGGTGGACGCAAATGAAATGCGCAAACTTCGGTCTGTTTCATGACACATCGATCGTGCATAACTGAAACTAATGGTGCTACTACATTAAACTGCATTACTACACTACTACATTAAACCGCAAAAGTGTTTTGAACACCTCGCTGAGACACGAACTCAGGTCCTCCGAATTAACTCGCAGTGCACCGTACCTCTACGTCATTTCGAACTCAGGCAGAGGCTTAAAAATCTGATAGTCTCCTTCTTATATTCCCAACACGCAATTTTCTAAAATTCAGAGAGATCAACGAAAATTAGATCAACTCATCGTTTTAAGCGCCCCTTGTTTTATAGTGGCAAAAATTTAAAGAAAAAATGGAGCAATTTTTGAGAAATGTTTCTTTTTATAATTTGCATTAATTTCAACCAGAAAGTTCCTGAACACTTTGTTAGCACATTTTTCTCGGCGCGGATAAAGTTGCAGTGACTTTCGCCCACCTGGACACTCTTTGTGGTCTTCCCGCCAAATTATGGGAGTTCCATGCTGCACCTGTGTGTTATGGGGGCGTGAACATAAAATTCGCGCGTCCCACTTAAGAAAAACTTAATTAATTAAAGAATTAATTAATTAATTATTGTTCCCCTGCGCCTCCACGCATGGAGCACCCTCCTCCGTCATGCGGCTTCAGCCACGCCGCCGCCGCCGCCGACGTCGACGCTGCCAGCGCCGGCGCCGCTGCCGCCACCACCACCGTCGCCGCCCCTCTCTCTCCCCACCGTCCGCCCGCCCGGCTGGCCCCCCCTTCCACTCGCCCGGACGTGAGACAACGGGGTTTAGTGCGGGGTGAGGCGGGGCCAGCGGAGGGAGGCAGAAGCCGGCGGAGAGAGCAGGCGACGAAGTGTGTGATAGGCAGCCTATCGCTGAGCGGGAATGCAACAACGCCTGTGAACGTTTGCCATCAGCAAAGGGCATTTTTATGTGTGCATTGGGACCCCCTATTAGACAGATGTGTAAAAAGGAGGAGCTGTTGTAATATGAGCGTAGTCTGGTTTGAAAAATCTAGACATGTGTGCCTCGTAGGCTTCAATACATTCTGTAATGTTTATACTAATTATATTTTCTTACTGTATCAGTCATGCAGCCTCACCTAGCTAGTGTGATTTTCATTTTGTGTTATCGCAGCATTGCAAGAGTTCTGAGAAATTGTTAAAGTTTTTTCTCTTCTTTGACACACTTCTAGCTTTAAAAAAAGATTAAACATGATCTTTTTAAAAAGCTGATTTTTCACAACATTTTGTCTATGGCAAAAATCTCAATCTCAATTTTGTAGTTTTGAAATGTTAACTTTTTGCAATTTCCGAAAATATGGAGGGTTCACAAATAATGGGACTATCATAATTTTTTCGAGTCCATTGATACATACGAGGAGAAAATTCAAAGAAACATTGGAGGGGTTTTTGAGAAATTAATTTTTTAAAATTGCATAAATTTCAAGCACCAATTACGCGAAAACTCCTTTTTTAAATTGTACTTTACCTTTTTAGAAAGCTGATTTTTACAAAAAATTTTGTCTAAGGCTTTGTCTTGACTTTGTGGTTACGAAATGTTAATGTTTTTGCTATTTTCAAAAATACGGTTCGACAAAAATAGGACTAGGACCATATATATTTTTACTGTCCCTTATTACATATCAAAAGAAAACGTAAAGAAAAGAATTTGAAACGATCTTTTTGAAAAAAAAATGTTATATTTCTTTTTAAAAATTGCCTATATTTCGCGCCAAAGTACACATACAAAGTACTTTTCGAAAAAATTGAACATAAATTTATTTGAAGATTTGTTTTTAAGGAACAGATTTGATTAAGGATAAAATCTCTCTCTTCAATGTTAAAGTTAAGCCCTCAACAAATTGGACTTTTGCAATTTACAAAAATCTGGTATTTTGAAGAAACTTGAAAGCGCCCATTGGATCCATACCCGGGAAAAATGTTGAAATATTTTTGAGACTTCATGTAAAATACCACAAAAAATCAAAATATCCACTTCAAATTATTGGTTGGAATTGGTTTAGACCGATTGGGATATTGAATTTTTTAAACAAATCGGCTGGTTTATGCGCTGGCGTTGCCCACAGATGGACAGACGTTTTGCCGTCAATCAATTTTTCGGTATCAAGGACCCATAAAACATGAATTCTGGCTACACCACATGTTAAAGGAAGTAATTTACTGATTATAGGAACATGATTTATTTATTTTTTCGCCACCAGAGCGCGATAAATAGAGTTTTTCTGCCGAAAAGAGGGTGTTTTCTGGAGCACGTTTACAATACTTTCTCTTCTTACGTAGTAAGGGCGAGAACATGAGAAGGAATGGTTTAAGGACTTTAAAACTGTTTTCAGATGATGTTTCTTGGCGTTATACGCAAAATGAGATCTTTCAGGATCTTCTATAACATATTTGGATGCATACCTGCGAGTGAAAATGATAGATACAAAATTTTGAATTTTCTACATCCTTAATTTCTCGTTAACTACTACGCGGAATGACATGTTTATGATAAAACACCTATTTTCCTAGTTCTTGCTCTCTGGCAGAATTGGTGATCAAGGATTATATTTCACTTCTTTCCCCGATCTCTTACCGTTCATTGGGCAAGCACGCATAAAGACGCATACAAGGGTAGAATTTGCAACACCCGAGTGTTTGAATGGTTAAATAGGAATGAATGAAATCTTTATGGATGTACGGCAAGCACAAAATAAGGGACATGTCCTCTCTTTCTTATAGGAAAGCTGCACTTTGGTTCTGGATGGCGCGCTCCGTCATGGAAGTCTTTAGTGTGTGCTGGTGCGGCCACGCAGTGTCGAGTACGGCCCAGCACACAGGGCAGGTGCTCCGCCACCATCTGGTGCACTCCTCCAAGTCCTCCTACACAATGCAGCTACAGATGTTTGCCCTTCAACTGAGCACCTCATCTGTACATTTTTCCTGTTGTGGCTTATTCAACTTGGACTTGCAAATTCTATTGTCATTCTTCGCTACAATGTTTGGGTATTGGCTTATTTTAGATCAAAACCCTGTTACACTAGGGGGAAGAAGAATATTCCTCGAAGAAAAACGTTTACCCGTTAAAAGAGAAAAAATTGTTTAGATAACTTGCAAATTTGCCGAATGTATTTATTTATTTATTTATTTATTTGGTATTTTAGGGTCGGATTAATCCGACTTTTGCCAGATAAAGGCGTTGCCAGTCCTGGGCCGTTTTTATTTATTATCCACGCCTTGGAGTAAGGGAGGCAAGTGGCAAACAATAGTTACTTTACCGTATCATAGCATACTTGGCCTGTGTGAGATTTTCTTTCGTCTCGTCATACAGCTACAGAAACTAAGACGTTTAGAAAAACTACAGTCCTATTTTTACCACGATCTGGAATCGAAGCCAGGATCGCACACGGAAAGCTAGCACGCTATCCATGAAGCACCCGAGGGTCTACTTGCTGAATAATTTGGAAAATCTTTAGATAATTCTCTTAATCTAATCCCACCAAATGATCTGTTACCTCGCTCGCTGAAGTGGATTTCGCATGAAACACATTCATTAAGGCCCTCATAATTTTGATAAGCTTTGTTGGAAATATCTCTGCGTGAGATTCGGCTGTTGTACAACACGAAATTATACACGGCATGTCACAAATATGAATGATAACTGCAGCATTAAAAAATTTACTGAAGGAAGAATTTTACATTTGTGAAGCAGATTAAGCAATATTCACCTTTTATTCGCAAGAATAAAACTCGTAAGCGCAAAGATTTTTCTCTTGTATACTGCTATATGTTTAAACGCGTCTTTACATGGTCATTCATGTACTCAAACAACTGATAATGAATTTTAAATGACTGTTCAGTGAATGTTCAATGTTCAGTTGTTTACATACCAGAATACTATATTGCGCAATTGAATCAATACAAGGCCATGAGACTTAAGAAAAGAGACCGACCGTTCTGGCTTCGAAGAGTCCTCATCTGACAGACTGAAGTCACTGTCGGATATATCAGAAAATATGTTGTTGCACTTGATCCTTACTTAAACACAGAGAAAAATGCCTGAATGATTTGAAGAAAACATGTTTCGTTACTGATTAGTGAGTTCTGCGAAAAAACGACTCCTCGGAAGAAAGAACTTACGTGCGAACAAAACACATTTCAATATGAAACTCAGAAATGCTCTTTTTTTATAGTGAGAAATAGTTTTAGTAATGCAAGTTCTTAGACGGGTACTAAATAAGTAAATATTTCAAACTGAAGAGTCAACTGAGTGGATGAATCGTACGATTTAAATTTTTCGACCCAGTTCCTCAAAACTGTAGTCAAGGCCGAATATTACGCCAACGCTTCTGAGACCTTAAATACAACTTGTATTTTATCTATTCAAAGAATAGGATGAAATACTAACGAGATTATTTGGATAATTGTGATGCTAAAAATAAAAAAATTTAAAAAAAGGATTCAAGATATTAAATATTGAAGATGTCGCAGGATTTTGTGTGGGCTTTGAAGCCGCTATTGTTAGTGTCGGCTGCTCTGGGATTCGTTCCGTTTCGCTCCAATGGAACAAGACATGTAAGCAGAACTCCACTAACATTATCATGGACATGCTTCGTTTTGTTCGTGCACTGCATTTTCTTCATAATTTTATTTGACGAAGAGGTTTTACACAAAGAGAAACGAATTGAAGATGCAGTAGAAGCATTTGTTAGTTTGTCGGGCTTAATAGTGCCCATTGTGTCCCTCGTTATATTCGTAACAAACGTGACATCGTGGAATGATTTCTTACATCAGATGACTAACATTGACGACATTTTATCCTTGGATTTAAACTCAAAAAATAAACAGAGGCGACGAGCTGTGATGTACAAAATCTCTGGTACACTATTTTTATGTGTTTGTGAGATTCTCTGCGGCATTTTTGCCTTTGACTATTCTTGGTATGTCACTATCATCTATATATTGACATATTCAACAAATTGTATTTTAACTCTTCAGTATTTAAATCTTGCATTGTTGATCAAGGATAGGTTCGAACTCATTAATGAACATGTCGCTCAATATTCGCCTGAAGCATCAACAGTGAATATAAAATGTGTTGGCTCTGTTTCTACTGGTGATAATGCATGGATTCCTAGTAATCGTTTCTCTTCTTCCTCGGAGCAAAGCAATGAGGATCTTACTCACAGGATCCAATATGCTCATCTGAAATTATCAGAAGCTTGCGATAAGCTAAGCGCTATATATGACATTCCTATTCTGCTGGTTCTTGCTTCTCTGTGGGCAGAGGCGATGATCAATGCATATTATCTTATTATACCCCAATCTCGGTAAGTTTTATATGCGAATCAATAGCATACGTAAATAATATGGATCGCATTTGCGACTAGCTGACAGGTTAACAACCAATTACTGATGGTACCTCGATTCCCCCGAAGTGAAGTTCATGCCGTCCATTTCTCGCAGGTATGGTGGCAGCAGTGTGGAATTGCGCGTAGCCCTGTGGTGCACAATGGCACGAACTGCTCTAGGAGTACTGAGTGTGTGCTGGGGCGGCAACGCAGCTTCGACTGCGGCGCAGCACACAGGGCGCGTGCTCGGAAATTATCTGGCGCACCCCACGGTACCCTTCTACTACACAAAGCAGCTGCAGATGTTTGCCCTGCAGCTGAGCACATCGTCGGTGCACTTTTCCTGTTGCGGTTTATTCAACGTGAACTTGCAACTGTTGTTTTCTTTCTACGCTTCAATGTTTGGGTACTTGATTATTATGGTGCAAGTAGGGAGTAACCAATGAGGGAGTTGCCAATCATCTTTTTACTCTTCGAAATGAATTAATTGAAATAATAGACGTATATGTGTTCCTTGTCGTTTATCATCCTTTCTGAAATCTGAATGAAAATTTCTCGGAAAAGACATTTAACACTAAAATATCTGGAACAAGTTAATTGAGTATTGAGGATTTATAATGGGATTATTAATTGCCTGAATGAAGAGGACTCTCAAGGATATGTTTATACTAAACATCATAAAACGAACTATTAATATATTTTTTATTTTAGTAATTATATGTTCTGTAAAGGGAAATTGACCACCGAATACAATCCTTATCGTTGTATATGTGTGTTCTTGTTTTTTGTTTCACAAATGCAATTTCATGAACAGAATTTTAAAATATTTTGTTCTAGTAATAAATGTAATTCTAGATGTTAATTAATAGTTATAATAATATTCTTGGGTGATTCCATATTAAATCAACATAGTTTTAATTAAAATTTTACCTCACCATTTTAGATTCAGTTGAAATTTGACACATAGGTAGTACAAATGAAGAATAAGAAAACTACAAATTTTGAGTAAAATATTTCCACCCGTTTGTGAAATACAGCCATGTAAAATGTTGCAAAATTGGGTTCCCGAACATTTTTAAATTGATGTATAACCTCACCAAATTAAGATAGAGAGCTGAAACAGGTGTCATTTTCCAGCTTTCTTTATGACCTTTTATATGATATACAACACAATAGGGGTTGCGTTCCAAACGTTTTTCAAATTTGAATTTAAAATTTTGATTATTAGTTTCTTCAAAATGCTCATCTTCAAAAAAATTGAAAAAAAATCTAAAATAACCCTGATATGTTTCAAGTTTAAAAATGGGACTGCAATGGGTTCATATGGTAATCTTTATTTAAAATCTCGAGAGTTCATAGACCCGAATGCAAGCTGGTCCGTGATCTGCGTTGAGCATTTTTTTGTCGCTCCCAGTCGACGCGCAACCTCGAATCTTATTTCCAAAGTAACTTACAATGCTTATCCATAAAGTTGTCAGAAAGCACATAGCACTAGACGTACATGTAATTGTGTAATTTAAATGTGTAATTTACAAATCTATGACGTTTCAAGAAGTTTGTGTGTTAAAAAGTAAAAATAGCATGGCCATGTTGTCAGATACTCATCTGAAAGCTGGGATATAAGTTACTGTTGCTTATGATGTCAATTTTCATTTTGTTTTGTTTAATGTACCTTGATTATTGTTGTGAAACATTGACACTGTAGTTGTTAATATTTGGTAATATAATATGCATTTTGAATGAAATTTAAGCTTCCATTAATAACGAAACAGTTTTTTGTGTCCCATAGCTAGAGAAACGTTGTTCGATTCAGTCTCTAAGGAGAACTTGAAACCTTCAACTTCGAATTAATTGTATATTAAATATAATTCCAACACTTGAGTTTTGTAAGTTTTTCATAAATTTGCATGTTTTAGTCAATATTTGATACTTGCCATATCTTGTGATATTAATGTTTGTTCAAACTAGTTAATTTGGTATTAAATGTGTTTTGAATGCTAGTTACAGAAAATAGATTGTCCAGCAGTAATATTTTGTATCTTTTGTTAATTAATGTTTAAGATAACTTGATGTGTTTATTCAATGTCACAAGTGTCAAACCAATGCTTTTCAAAAAAACTTGTGTGAATACTTTAATGTTCCCAATAAATCTTAAGGAAATCTTCAAAGACACATGTAAAAAATCATTCATAGTAGTATTTGGTCTCCATGTTTGACGATAGCAGCTTCCTTCAGCCTGTAGCCTCCTTCAAGCCAAATTGGTCCGTGGCACGCCGGCATATTGAGAATGGGATCTTGGATCTGCGAGTCTTCAGTACCAAGTTCACTTAGTTTTTATGCGGAACCCATCGGTTCCTGGCGATCGTGAAACGTTCATTTAGCTTGTTGGTATTTGTAGTTTCCATCCAATTCTGTAGTTTTCAGAGTTAACTCCGTAATTAGAAAAATTCGACAAACTAACAAAGTCAAAACTGTTGATGTAAGGGCGCATATAATTGAGATGAAATTATCGAAGTCTAATGATATGTGAGTCGTGTCCTAAGACATTACAATTATCGACTTTGTGCAACACTATAACCGTGAAAGCAACACGAGCTCCTAAAGAGTTCGCATTTTTTTCCAAATCGATTTTCCCTAAAGAATATGACAACATTAAAACTTGCGAATTTGAAACGGATCGTTTAGTTTTGGAGAATTCTCCGTATGAAACTTATATTAAATTTTTGGTATTTTTTTAGAAAAATACTCTTGAGCCCTTCTTTAAATTCTTTAGTCAAATAAATTTACGTGCTCTTTTAAATATGGTAAAAAGTCCGACTTTGGTTTAAATGTTACATATTTAACAATATTATTAAAGCTAGAATGTTTTTTTCTTAATGCAAAAAATTGTAAATATTGACACTTTGAATGATTTCATGTGCCTAGTGTTTTTTCAGTAGCTGTATTTTTCGAATTTCTTAATTAAATCGAGTCAATGTTCTAAAATTACTTAAAAACAATTTCATTAAAATTGCCATGTAATGTCATTGAAGAATTGAAAAACTTTATATTTGAATTTACGTTTTTAAGTAGAGTTTTTATATTTCCAAGACGGTTTTATGTTTTTTTAAATTGTACTTTTATCTGTTCGCTCGTGTGCTTTACATTTTTCCGCCTTGTTTCATGCGGATCGCTGCGATGACGTGCACCCAGCGAGTTGATATAGATCGAAAAACACAAACATGGACGTCGCTAATTATTGCCCAGAACCTTATTGTTATCACAGAGAAATCAATGAGGTATTTACTTTCTGTATATCAACGAAAAGGAAACTAACTTTTTTCTCCATTCACCTCTAAAGTTGCATTTTACGGACTGTTTATGACGTCAAGTACTACCTTTCAGATATAGTCTGAGAAAATCCTTTATTGGTCTAGTCTGTCAGAGTACTACGTTAATGACAAAAATATTTTCAGAGAATCTATTTAGTAACTCCTTTTTACACCAACTGTATGTAACAACCAAAATGAACTTTGGGTGGCGATAGATAGCAGCTGGCAAGAGTATGTGGCAAGTCTTAATAGCTAGCCCAGACCAAAAAAATTGAAAACTAATGCGAGAAAGTCTGTCTTTTGTAGCACCACTAGTTCTATTTAGGATATAATTAACAGACACAAAAACTATGATAACTAGATATATATTTATTATTCTGCAAGCAAGTTTATTTAAACCTGATGGCAGAACACTATAATTTACCTGCGTGTGGTTGGCGTTGGTATTGCAAGTAGAGAATTAATAGAGACATTAGTGTATTTCAAAATTACTTTGAAATAATAATAACAACAATACTTCTACGAGGAACTTGAAATCAATGGGATCTCAAAGCAAGAACAACTGATAAGAAAATCAACGAAAACTTCCCCTCAAACGTATGCAAACCTCTCAGAACGTGAACAAGTGACTCTCGCATTAGATCAAGCTATATCAGATTTTCTCATAGCCATGTATTGGAAAACTAATGGTGCTACAGAATGGCACAGACTTTCCCGTATTAGTTTTCTATTTCCTTGGGTCTTCGCTAGCTATTCGGAATTGCCACAAAAGAACATTTTTTTTGTCATTTTCTTAATTTTTCGGTTTCCTATTGGTAGAACAGAAACATTAATTTTAGTATATTAAAGAACACAAAAACCCTGTCATAAACGACGTTTTAGCCCTACAAAAAATGCAAAATTTGAAGCTCATTTTCACAGAAAATGTTTGAGTTTTCAAAATACTTTATTTGAAGCACTTACACTCACAAATATAATAATGTTTACAAATTGCTGGTAATGTGCACATTAAAGATGTGAGAGATCTTTCAAAAAAATTACAACTATGTAATTATTGAAAAAACAAAAAAATAACTCAAAATAAACTTTACTCTATACAAAAGAGTGTAATTAGTACTATCCGTTACAAAAGTTTGAAGAAAAAATTTGCAGTCATGTATGAGTAAATGGCGTCTGAGCGTTTCTGAAAATGCAAAATTTTGAGCTACTGTTCACAGAAAACTGTTGTGTTTTCGAGAAACTTTACTCGACATTATTTAAAGCACATGTGCTCGTAAATATAATAATGTGAAAAAATCGCCGCTAATGTAAATATTATCGACGTGAGAAACATGTGAAAAAATTTACATTTTTGTACTTTTTGAAAAAACACACCGATAGGCCAATATGACTTTTATGTCATCTGATAGAGTACATTTACCACTATCCTACCAAAAGTTTAAAGAAAAAATTTGGAGTCGTTTTTGAAAAAAATCTTGTTTTTGTAATTTTTTAAAATTGCACATATTGCACGTAATATAGCAGAAAAACTACCAAAATTTTGAAAAAACATTTACATGCCCTTTATGAAAGAACTCAATACGCAGAACAAATTTTATTTGAAAAAAAAATCTCTATCTTCAATTTTGTAGTTGGAGAAAGACGCCGAAGAGAATTCAAACTTTCAGAGTTTTCGAAAATTCAGAGTTATCCGTGAAAATCAGACCTATGCCATGTTAATAAGTGTATTTTACTCTATTCATACAAGAAATTTAAATAAAAAATTTGGAGCCGTTTTTGAGAAAATTTTGAAAATGGCCGTGGGGCTTCATATTAGGTACCCCCAAATTTTGAAGAATCATTTCCAAATCTCAAAGCTTCGACTAGAATCAGATCGACCGGGGAATATCCATTTTGGAAGAAATCGTACGTATGGTTTAGGCGCTAGCTGTGTTCACACACGGACAGACAGACAGACGTTTTCCTTTCAATTGGTTTTTCGGTATCAAGGACCTAGAAAACAGGGTTTCTGGCTACACCATGTGTTAGGGGATTTTTTTTCTTAATTAAGCAACAGATTTTATCCACTTTTTCGTTTTCACGGCCCGGCAATTCATATTTTTCCGCCGAAAATTGGCCATTTTTCGCGCAGCATTACATAACTTTCCCTATACTACGTATACCACTCCGTGTATACGTACGTATACGGGAAAGTAACTAGTGGTGCTACAGAATGGCACAGACTTTCCTCTATTAGTTTTTCCTTGAGTCTTCACTAGCTATTCGGAATTGCGACATACTCTTTCTTGCCAGCTACCATCTATCACCGCCAAAAGTACTTTTTTTGTCATTTTGTTAATTTTTCGGTTTCCTATTGGTAGAACGAAAATATTAATTTAGAATATTAAAGAACACAGAAACCTACCCGTAAATGGCACTTTTCTTTTAAAAATTATGTGCCGTTTAAGAGAAAATGACATTTTAGCACTACTAAAAATGCGAAATTTGAAGCTCATTATCACGGAAAATGTTTGGGTTTTAAAAATACTTTATTTAAATTTGTTTGAAGCACTTACACTCACAAATATTAAAATGTTTACAAATTGCTGGTAATGTGCATATTAAAGATGTGAGAGATCTTTCAAAAAAATTACAATTATTTAATTTTTGAAAAAAACAAAAAATAACTCAAAATAAACTTTACGCTATACTAAAGAGTGTAATTAGCACCATCCGTTACGAAAGTTTCAAGAAAAAATTGCAGCCATATACGAGAAAATGGCGTTTGAGCATTTCTGAAAATGCCGAAATTTGAGCTACTTTTCACAGAAAACGGTAGTGTGTTTTCGAGAAACTTTACTTGACATTATTTAAAGCATATATTCTCGTAAATATAATAATGTGAAACAATCGCCGCTAATGTAAATATTAACGACGTGAGAGACAAGTAAAAAAATTACATTTTTGTAATTTTTTAAAAAACCAACCGATAGACTAATTGGGCTTTTATGTCATTGATAGAGTACATTACAACTATCTCTACCAAAATTTTAAAGAAAAAATTTGGAGCCGTTTTTGAGAAAATCTTGTTTTTGAAATTTTTTAAAATTGCACATATTGCACGAAAACTATCAAAATTTTGAAAAACATTTACATGACCTTTCTTAAGGAACTCAATATGCGGAACAAATTTTATTTGAAGGAAAAATCTTTGTCTTCAATTTTGTAGTTGGAGAAAGATGCCGAAAAAAATTCAAACTTTCACAATTTTCGAAAATTCAGAGCTGTACGTGAAAATCGGACCTATGGCATGTTAAAAAGTGTATTTTACTCTATTCATACATGAAATTTAAATAAAAAATTTGGAGCCGTTTTTGAGAAAATTTTGAAAATCCCCGGGGGCTTCAAATGAACTACCCCCAAATTTTGAAGAATTTTTTTTCAAAATCTCAAAACTTTGACTAGAATCAGATCGACCGGGGAATATCCATTTTGGAAGAAATCGTGCGTATGGTTTAGGCGCTAGCAGTGTTCACAGACGGACAGACAGACGGACGGACGGACAGCAGACGGACGTTTTCCTTTCAATTGGGTTTTCGGAGGACCTAGAAAACAGGGTGTCTGGCTACACCACGTGTTAGGGGATTTTTTTTTCTTAATTTAGCAACTGGTTTTATCCCCTTATTCGTTTTCACGGCCCGGCAATTAATTTTTTCCGCCGAAAATTGGCCATTTTTTCGCGCAGCATTACATAACTTTCCTATACTACGTATATCACTCCGTGTATATGTACGTATACGGGAAAGTAAAAAATTGAATGAGGAACCAAGATAACCGATAGAATAACTAAAACGGATATTAACTCATAACTGTAAGGAAAAAGAAAATCCTTTGGGAAGACTATTGAGAAAATGGAATAAACAAATCTTTAAAACTGAACCGACCTATTCTAAAGCTTTGGAAAGAAGAAGATGATCTTGATGATCATTCATATTCGAAGGATATTGCCAATAATGATGATTACTAATAAGCAAAAGACATTGCGAGTAGATACGACGAAGAATACGTTTTTCCATTAATTTTATTTCCATTAATGAGATAATGTATTTGAGAGACAAATAGCTGCACGACAAGTGATTTATCTACTACATGAAACTTCAAAATAATCCCGTTAGGGTGGGCGAAATTACACATAATTTTCCCTTTTTTTGACAGTTTTACTAAGTACGACAGTATTGGAAGTTTTATGAAGTAGAATTGACCCGAGCGAACGATAATTCGATGACTAGGACGTTGTCATTGCCTACTGTTACGCCCCACCTCGAGGTGGTCGAGAGCGATGCTTACAGATAGCGAAGTTTTGCTGCGAGAAAGCAATCGGCAGTAAATCTCGGGAGCGAGCTTTTCGCCTCGCATACAAACATGCAACACGACGTGGAAAACAACCTTTAGCAGTACTAATGCCCTTGAGGAAAAATTCTATCTTCCAAAATATCAACGCAACCATGTGTAGAATTTTCCTAAAAGAAAGTTACGATCGGAGAGACTCTGACAGTTAAGAACGCCGTCGAATATTACAGTTGGAATTTCATTTAATACAATTATTATAATCAACATTAGTAAATGCTGTAAGATATGTTATGTATTAGGGAAAAATAATAATCTAGTTCGTTTTCTTCAGATCCAGAATTCCTTTTGCAAGCTGTGAGCATACCCCCTTTACCAAGTCGTTCCCGTCTAACAACTTTCCGACCCTTAAATCCAAAGTTGAACAAAGACATATTTTGAAAACAAAAATACATGGCACTAGACATCTAATTTTGAAAAAAGACTGACTAAGAAAACAAATGGTTTACAATAACACGTGCTTTCTCGCACTATTTGTAACAATTCCTTAATATTATAATACTATACTTGGTTTTTATTTCTTGGCGCGTGGTGGCTTGTCTTCACGATGTCTCACGGTATTTCGCGTCGTTCTCGGTCGTGCCGCTAATAGTCGCATGATCGCCAGCACTGCTCGATACAGTCGCGATCATGAGATAGGAACGCGGCACGAATAAGAACGACGCGATAAACCGTGTGATATTCCATCGTGAAGACAAGCCCCCACGCGCCCAGAAATAAAAACCCAAGTATACTTGGAACAGCAAAATGTTTCCAAAATGTTTGGACACGCTGGTGTTCAAAATAATGAATATAAGTTTAGCAAGTTATAAACATATACTCAGCACTAAATTCCTCAAACCACATTGAAACATTCCCCATCTTTGAAAAGAATGTTGAACAGCTGCAACTTTTATTTTAAAAAAAATATATGACATTATTTCAAGATCTAAGTTTGAAGAAGAGATTAAGAAAACTAGTGGTGCTACGGAAGGAGAATATTGACAATGCAGGGAATGCAACAATGGAATTCCGCTTCGCGCTTGCGAATTTCTGTAAATTACATATCATTGTTGTGACTTGATATATCTGTATGAAGAGAAGTTATAATTATCAAATTTATGTTTATATTTGCATCATAATATTTAGTTTTCGCACCAAATGCTCTACCATTTGTAATGAGTAGAGTATTTTTTCATGGATTTAGAATACTTTTCTCTAATTATGGCGCTGTGAAAAGCATTTCTATATTTTCCGGGGTTTCAGGCTTCTTTTTCGAATACAAGTTTATAAAACTTTTGTGTTATAATTTTATGCAGCTGTAGAGAAAATGTTCATATTTCATGTGTAAAGTTTCCATGTGTGAAGTTCTCTCACGGTCTCAATTTAAATTTTGTGCCTCGACCTTGGTCTCAGCAAAGAATCTTAATCTCGACCGTTAAACGCACGGAAACTTTCCACACCTAATATGAATATAATTATTTTATAATACGTGTTTTGTATTAGAGAGTAAAATGATTACCTATAAAAATGTTAACTGTTGCTAACTTTTTGTTCAATGCATATTCTTAGTGTTAAGCTCATATATTGGCTGTTTTATGTGCATATTTTGCCAACTTAATGTGCATGGTTGCATGCATATTTTTTAACTTTTTTAGTGGATGAAGTTCCGGGTTCAAGTTATATAAACTAGCTGAAGTACCCGGCGTTGCCCGGGAATTATTACAGAATATTATTAGACAGGAAGACTAATTCCATCTTTTCATGCCCTGCGGCTGGGCCTACATCTATATCTTTCATTGTATCTCTTCTCCGCTCTACTCCTTCCTGCCATGATCTGTCCGTCTCCGTCCCGATAGCAATGTGTTGCTACTACACAATAAATTGACAATGTACTGAACCACTTAACAAAACAATATTAACTTCATCAGAAGTGCTAGAGACTACTGATATTGAAATTTGAATAATAAAATAGAAACCAAGGACTCCAAGAATATTTTATTTGCATCGACAAATATTTTTGTATAAATTAATATTTGCTTATTTTTGTACAAAAAATGGATGATTGCATTAATTGTGAGAAATTGATATACAAAACAACACATTTATTAGTCTCCACATGTAAAGAACCATTGTTGCATTACATATCACTGCACTACTTAGTCTCTAGCTCATATTAAAACAAAGTTCAACAGGGTCAAAATTAATTGCAAAGAAGACAACTGGCATATGAAGAAAATGTAATTACAACAAATGTACAGAATCACTGTAGAATGTTTTATGTAAAACGACACATTTTGTAAATTAAACCAAAGCTTCAGGGTACACCACATTGGCAGTTTCATTATTTTTTGGAAGAAGCAAGAATTGGTTATCTTTTGACCCAACACGGGAGAGTGCTACATACAGCTGACCGTGAGAGAAGACGCTTTCTCTAAGATCGACATCAACAAACTTGAAGGATTGTCCTTGAGCTTTATTTATTGTAATAGCGAAGCATGGTTTAACTGGAAACTGCAGCCTTTTAAATTGAAAAGGTAAATCAGACGGAATCATTGGAATTCTGGGTATTAGAGCATTTTCACCAGATGCTGGACCAGTAAGAATTCTGGTGTGTAAAATATTGTTGGCAAACTTAATTATTTGAAGTCGTGTTCCATTACAAAGTTTTGGGGCATTGAGGTTACGAAGCAATATAATAGGTGTACCAATTTTCAAATTTAATATATGTGGTGGAAGACGTGCTGGGTTGAGCGAGTTTAAAAATTCTGGTGGATAATGAACACTCTCGTCATCATTCAGAACAGTGTCAAATGATCGATATTCTTTTGTTTCTGCTTGAAAGCGCTGTAGGATTTGATGATTAATTTTATCTACCACATCATTTTTTGGAGACAGTATAACTCTTTCACAAAACCATGAGTGTGTCTTATTTAGGATTGTTTGCACATCCTCATATATCTTCTGAATTAAATCATCTATAGTGTGAACCACGTGACCATACCGATGATCTACTAATATATTTTGACTATTGATATTGGTAACTGAACCGCTTCCAACTGCGAGAAGCAATGCTGCAAATTGCGCAGAATCTGAGTCATCAGTTAACAAAGTCCTCATGTTTGTACTGAGAGTCATTATTTTAACGTTCTGCCAAATTGGGGATGTCTTTAAGCTTGCTTTGATTGTATCAGCTCTAGTGCCTTTAACAATTACAGGCAAGGTTTGCCGGAAGTCACCAGAAAATACAACAGTAACTCCTCCCATTAATTTGGAAGATGATCGTACATCCCGTAACATTCTGTCAACAGCTTCTATGTGACATCTGTTGCTCATGGTGCACTCATCCCAGATAATTAATACTGAATCACGAAAAACCTTTGCAATAGAACTATTCTTACTAACATTACATGTTGCTTGTTCTATAAAAATTGTGTTCAAAGGCAATTTAAAGGTAGAATGTGCTGTTCTCCCACCTTTTAATAATGTTGCTGCGATTCCAGAAGACGCGACTGCAATGACAGTTTTTCTCTCTGATCTACATTTATCAATAAGTAAATTGATTACAAACGTTTTACCGGTGCCTCCAGAGGCATCAATGAAGAACAGGTTACCGTTGTCATTTTGAACACTGTCAATAACTGCGCTGAAGATTGTTCTTTGATCAGGAACTAATTTTGGCAAATTTTCTTTTAGGTATCGATGCACATCACACATACTATATGTATCTTTTGTATAGTCAGAACTTTGTCTACTTGGCTCAAGAATACCAAAATCACGAAGTCGCTTATCACTGAAAGATGCAATAATGTCTTCTAGAATAATTAATCCTTCATTGAATACATCCACTGAGAATGGTAAATCTTGGTTGTCTTCATGCAAACGCTTTTGAAAAAGAATATCCTCACACATGACTTCCTTGAATTCACACCACAAACTGCTTGGATCAGATGGCTGACAGAATACCAATAGTATCGCAAATAGTTCACGAATATGTGATGGTGACTGTGTAAGTGCAGCATCACTCAGCGTGTGTTTCCAATGCTCATCATTTTCTATGAGGCCCAGTTTCTTACATGCTGTCTGGTAAGAAGGCTGTACAATACTGTTCACTGTTTTTAGCATAGCAAAAGAAGTTGGACCACGAATGTGATGTAGAAGCAGACGAAGGTAATAGCATTCTGTGAAGTTTGGATGCACAGTGTAAACTCTTCCAAGAGCAGCATCTTTCCTTACACCCAAATGCCCTGCAACCAGTTGTCCACGTTTCCTTCTCTGCCAATTTTTATTTCTCCAGACATAAAATGCGGGCACTTTACAATAAAGCAAAGTATTTGCAAAATCATCATCTTGGCACAGTTTGAAAAAGCCAGTTAATGTTGTCTGAGGAGGATTTTCTAAAACTTGCAGAATATTATGCTGGTTGAAATACACCCTTTGACCCTTTTCTAAGTGCACCGCCAGATGAATTACAGCTGGGTATCTTTCATGAATTGGCAGCTCAAATATTCGCCAGAAGGCTTCCGATGTGCTCAAGTAGCGACCATTTATGCACTTTTCAATTTCATTGCAATCATTTTGTACAGTAAAAGTTGCTCGATCATTACCTTTGTTAACATACTTAGTAATGTATTTGATTGCTTTCACAGAGTGACAGTATTCTACATTAATATGAGCTGAAAAGCATCTGCTTAGGACTGGTGAATGCGGAACAACCCATCGATTATCCACTTGTGTATCAGAATGTCTACCCAAAACTGCAATGTGACCACCATCTTCAGGCGAACGTCTCCTATAAAATGGATATCCATCATTGTCTGACTGAGTATGAACAGTGAAAGAGCGTGGGAATCTCTTATTGCATTTACCATTGACCATACATGGCGATCGTGAATTGTATTCTCCGCATGGTCCATGAATCATGTGTTTGGAAACAATTTCGTAAAGAAGAGGATCTTCTTCTTTATTGGGTATCTCAGCACTAATAATTAAGTCAATTTCATCTGGTTGTATTTTTCTTTGAAGCCAAATCAGAATATGAGCATGGGGCAATCCTCTTTTTTGCCATTCTATTGTTGACATATGGCATACAGTTGCGCCAAAAATGTGGTTTTTGGTGATCAAATTCATCAAGTTTTGGTATTTCAGATGAAATACACGTGAAATAATATCATGTCTGTCATGAGGATTCTGTCCCACATACAATTCATGTCTGATTTCTGGCCATTCGGGGTTGCATGTCATTGTAATAAAAAGATCAGGGCGACCATGGTGTCTCACGTATGTCATAGCATCCTGGGTTTTCTCATGGAGGTACCTTGGTGAACCAGTAAAAGTAGATGGTAAAATGACCTGCTGTCCAATATTTAGTGGATTTATGTTAGCGTCATTGTTAATTGCATCTCGAAGATGAATGTAGTTCTCTGCTCTTAATGTTTTTTGATTTTGTTTGATATATCCAAGTCTTTCTGTAATCATTTTAGCAGCCATGTCAACAACAAACTGATTCAATAATTGCTGGAACATTAGCAGAAAATTTACTGTACCTTCCCTCACCATAAATCTATAAGAATAGTATTGCATGCAAGATATTTTCTTTGAAAGGTTTTGGTTTGCTCTTCCTGAAATTACTTGTGGAATAGTAATAGAATACCCATCTTCTCCATTAACAAATATGAGAGGATACTGAAGAGGGTCGTAAGCACGATGTAACTCTGAAACACGCTGTAACTTTCCATTTCTACTGTGCAATACAATATCTCGGTGCCCTTTATATTCATCCACCAGTAATATAGCCACTTCATTTGTTGTTGGTTGGTTGAAACAGCCTCTATGATAATTGACAGGGATAATGTCAGCTCGGATAAGGATTTTGTAATCCAGAATATTTGGAGGTGCTTGTTCTATGGCAGCCTTGAAACTTTTAATATACTGATTGTGTGTGTGCAACAAACTCTGTATCACTTGTATAATTTCTGGATTTAAATTAGGTACAATATTTTGACGCAAAGACATTTGGTCTGCTTCAGAAAGGAAATACACCTGCAGAAATCCAGGGTTCGTTGTTGGAAGTAAACTACCAATGCGATGATAAATTTGGCCCTGAATTTTGAATGTAGGCATGTAAAATCCTTCTTTATGTTCTGTACAGCCAAAAGATGTCATCTGAAAAAGACAGTTGTATTGTCTCAAATAGCGTAGGAAATGCTTTGATAATGGATGTTCACCAAGTAGCAGGCTTTTCAAAATGTCAGGAGGCTCCACCAAAGGCCTTAACTTTACTTTCCCATTAGAACAACACATGCTATTATGTTCGAATGCCCATTTTTTTGCTCCATAAAACATACAAACATTTTCCATATGACCAATCTGAATATCTGAACTATGCAAATAATCAAATTGGGGGTCATAATGAAAAGCTGAGCCGCTTCCTAGGGAATTGTTGGTATTGACTTCTCTCCTTGTAGTATTGTCGTCTTCAGTAAGTTGCTCTTGCCTTTGTGTAGCCGATTCTGAACTTTTATATTCTGCCCATCTTTTCGCACTTTTAGTATGTTTTGACAAATGCGTCTTCCGCTTCACCATTGTTTTCAACAATTTAGAATTCACAAATTTCTGTAAATAAGAGGTTATTTTATAATTTTATAAATAAGAGGTTATAAAATATACGATATCTATGTTATGTACATTGTACAATACTATACATTCTGTACTTTTTACTTCCTCAACCTTACTCAACTACATTGTATATTATTGTACTTTTTACTCTCTCAACCTAACTCAACATTATACTGTATATTATTACTTAATACATCTACATTGAAATTCCTTACCACTGTTGTTACGGCTGTCTTTCAAACGATACACAAACGTTCTGAACTAACATTCACGGACATGTGTAAATAGCCGTATTCAAACCCCAGCGAATTTCGTAATAATTCTGGCTGTTGATGAAATGAGCAGTAGCTATCAGACATCCTCAGTTTTCACGAAGGGTGCGCCTCAGGTGGCGCAAAGCTAAACTATTAACATTGATGCATTCCTGAATCTACGATGTAATGCTAGTCGAAAAATGTCCAGAAAAGTAATTATTTTGTGAATATGTTAAGGTTTATGGTTGTAAATCATAGCCTATGTTACTCCAGACCTTTAAAGGAAGCTAGTAGAAAAGTTTCATCAGTATTGGTTCAGTAGATTCAGAGATTATCGCGTTGTAAGTCAGTGCAGTTCTGTCTTTATATATTAGTATAGATTTAGGGCCGTTTTTACAATTATGTTAAGATAGAGCCCCCGAAAGTTGAGGCCAGGAAGGTGGCATTTTCCAGATACCTGCCGCATTTTCCAGCTACACGCCGGACGCAGCCGGCGCCTGGGCCGGACCGATCGCTATTGTTTAGGCGTTGTCGCAAGTGGGGGAGACAGTTTAGTCACTGGGGAAGTACGTACCCCGCACAGAGTAGTCACGACGCGCCCACCTACGATTCCGAGAATTTCCGGGACGCCAAAATCGTCTTACAAAGATGCGGCTCCAACGGCTGCCTTTGTTGGACGGGGTTAACTGCGTGATCTGGAGGAGCCAATGGCCGAAAACCGAGCGGGGGTAGACCACGTGATCTCGCGACTCGATGGAGGCGAATGCGGGCTACCCGCTGGTCCATTACGATGAAGGCGACGCCATAGTAAGGTTGTCTTTCGGTGAAGGCGACGAGAGAATGAGCTCGTGCATTACAATGAGGGTAACGCCAAAGTAAGGTTGCACTTCGACGCGGGCTCACGCATTGCCGCACGCTGCTTCACTGCTCGCAAGACTGCCATCGCCACCACATCGCTGGCCGCCCATGTGTCGCCTGGCAAAGCCGCACGCAGGAAAATCAGGAGGACGGTACGGGCGATGACGGGCAATGACCGCCGGAGCGCCCGAATTTGGGCCAGGACCCGCCACAGGTAAAGGCGCGATCACGACCGTCTTGGGCCGTGCAGCCAACTCCCGGCGGAGCCTCTCATAGCGCCCGAGGTCCACGAGTGCCGCTCACAGCGCCGCCGGCCTGTCCCGTCCCGTCCTGTCTTCGGGGTGAGGGAGGCCGACGCCGCCGACACCACCGGACCGAGCTGCGAGGGGGTCTGCCCGGGGACGTGAGCCGCCGCTTACGCCACCGCTGATCCCGAACGCCGGGGTCGACGCCGTACCCGCCTGTGGGGCCAAACGCCTGGACAATGACCCATGAGGGCCTCTGAACCAAGCTAAGTTAGGTTCAGATAGGTGATGGAACTTTCTGTAGTAATTTGAGGGATCACCTCTATTGGTATGGAATTAAATCCACCTGTGAAAAGTTACAAATGTGTTTCAATGCATTAATGCACGAAAAAGCCGGTCGCGCATGCGTCCCCTCATAATTTCATTCTGAGTGCCCGGAGCAACGCTGCAGACAGAAAATCAGCACAGGTAAGTCGGGTCACCCTGGGATTCATCCCCCCTTTCAATGGACAGGAAATCAGCACAGGTAAGTCAGGTCCCCCTGGGATTCGATTCCCCTTTTCTTTTGTTGGTCAGGTTGGTCAAGTTGGTCAGGTCGACTTGGTTGCATTCAATATCACAAGAAAAAAATAACGAAGGGGATAGGATGTTACAATATGTATAAAATTAATACAAAAATATTTATTTATTAAATTAATATCGTGTTGGGAAATATATATATATATATATATATATATATATATATATATACGTACAATCAATCGTACTCTATTTTTTAGTCGGTTACAAATATCAAACAACAATGTTTTAGTGAAAATATTATAAATATCTTTAATGTTAAAAACAAATTAAAAGGGCGCTAAAACGTTTGACAGCCTAAGGCGCACATAAGACAAAGTCAGACACTGTTTAAGCTAATCTACCGGGGCAGAGGCGTAATTGGCGAGGTTGCTCGAGGCGTTAACATTGAATTATTTTTATTTGTGTCTGCGATTTGCGGAGAGATCGGTATGTATTACGTTGTAATTAAATATCACATTTATTGGAATACAAGAAGCATAGTCGAAATTAAGTATTATTTATTAAGATTTTTGAATTTACAGTCTTTTATACGAACTAATTTTTGATTTGCAGGGAGAATTCCTGAAGCGCTCACATTACCACTCACTATTCTTGGGTTTTATTTATTGCGTGTGGACGTGTTGGAATATCTCACGGTATTTCGCGTCGATCTCAATCGTGCCGCTGGGAGTCGCACGATCGCGACTATCCAGCAGTGCTCGCGGTCATGTGAGTCCGAGATACACAACCGAGAACGACGCGAAATACCTTGAGATATTCCATCCTGAAGATAAGCTCTCACGCGCCAAGAAATAAAAACCCAAGTATAGCTTCTTACCCACGTGGCGTGCTCTGTGCAACGCCATTTTGAAAAACCATCTTGAAATGTCATCTAGAGGGCGTTGGCTCTGTCGTTGAAATTGTATCCACGGAACGTCGATATGCCCAGAAAATACCTCAATTTCATTTTTCCATACTGCCAACTATTGTTTCCACATTCCATGCGAGGGATACTTATGCTATTGGTGTAACTGCGTTTGTAAAATGCAGAGAATTATATCTTTACTTCACAGATACGGAGACCACGATATATCTTGTTTGTAGAAACGGCCCTTAATCTATATTGTGATGGAACTGCTCACAAAATGGAGGCGCCGACACACTTATGGTGTGACAGTCGTCCCAAGTCGCAGGAGGGGACACGCGCTGAATTTATTTAATAAGGGCGCCAAGCGCATGCCCACTTACCTGCTTAATGTCGCCGGCGTTGAGCGTCCCAGGGGTGAGCGCCCTGGGTCGAAGGATTGCATTTGGTGGTTTCTTAAGATTTAGAATATAACACTTTGCTATGGTATTAATTGGTTTACCCGACCAAATGGCGGGGACTAATTTATTCAAAAAATTAAACGAAGAGAAACTGTTCAGGTTGATGCTGGGTTATTGTCACTTTAGTAGCCGATTAATGAATGATGGGGATGACAACTTACAATCTGTGATGTTAGATGGTAATGTCACCGCGACTGGATTGCTCGCCGAGCGACGGAGAAGTGTAGTCGGACCCTCAGGAGGCGACGCCGGAACGTTGCAAGGTTGGCCTCCGATTGCCTCCGGGGTGATGACTCCGGCGCACGGGACGTCGGCGGTGGATGACCGGGCGGTCGCGACGTGATGCTCGCGCGCGTCTCAGGCCGTCACACGACACCTGGACCGCGTATGACGCTCGAAGCCAAACTTTGGCTATTCGGAATTAATTCCGTGAAGACCGGGCAAGTTTCGCAGTGGTCGGCTCAGTGTGTGCCTTACCCACTGCTGCTGTTCCCTTTCTACCGCAGGTTTCATTAACTGACTAATATTCGGTGGCTTTCTTAACTACCACTGTTAATCTACTCAAAACTTTACTTGTTGGTTTCTATCTCCATACGACTTCTCCTGCACGACCGTCCTCTCTAGCGTCTGTCGCCCGTCCTCCCTCTGGCCTCGCTCGCCCGTCTGTCCCTTTCGTTTTTTCGAAAAAATCTCAAAGTGCTCACGTGCTTCCTGCCTAGTGATTTTATTGGTCGGATTTGAACTTCTCGAACCTTCTATTTCATCAACGGTGCCTTCTGGTTGTTCATTGGCCGGCATTGTTAGGCCGGAGGAGCGCGCACGTGTCCCTTCTGCTTTGGCATGTGATGATTTTATAGGCTTTTAGAGGATTATTGAGCCGGGTGCGATCGCCAAGTCGCTAAAATGGTTGTTCCGGCTGTCGATCATCCAGTATTGTTGGACAAAGGGTAAGATTTATTGTTAGGGGCTTGTGGAGAACTTGGGCCGTTGGGCGGAACTAAATCGGGTCGCGGTGGACGCGTGGCCCTTTCCAACTTCCGGTAATTTGGCGTGACGCGGGGGTGAGAGGGTGCGATGGTCACCCGACGCATCGCGGTATTGTCAGAAAAAGGGTATAATTGATAGTTGAAAGTTTATGGGGGGCTTGAGCGGCTGGGCGTATCTAATTCGAGGGCGCGTAGTTCTTTCCTGCCGTCCGGTAATTTGGCGTGACGCAAGAGTGGAGGACTGCGATGGTCCCCGACACATCGCAATATATAGATAAATCTCCATGAAAGTTGGCGCTTCTACATGTTTTTTGACCGAGAAGGTTTATGTGCTGTTAAATCTGTTGTAACTCCACTATTTGGTGCTGTAGAACAAAACTGATGCAACCCGCTACATATTAGGCAGGATTTTGTATATATATCGTTAAATAACTCCTAAACGATGCGTTCTACGGCCTTAAAAACTAAATTTTTTAGGCGAAAGGCCACAAAGAAACGTTTATCACACCGTAATATATAGGAAGAAAAATTCTTGAACATTCTATTACATTTTTGCTGGTCCAGCGCTTCCCGATATTACCTCATCTGCTCAGTGATGTGCAATTAAATGTGAATGAAAGGGACAGAGAGCGGCAGAGGCAGACAGGGACAAGGTGAGAGAGGGAGAGAGAGACAGTGACAGGATGATGGGAGGGGAAAGAGGGCGATGAAGATCAGAACGTCTGCCGGGTTTTCTTAGTATCATGTAATCCTAAAAGAAATTTACTGCGTGTCTAATGAAAGAAAAACGATGAGACGGTGTAGGAACTGTTATCTTACGACGAAAGACAATTCACGAGTGAGGAGTCAGAGCTTTTGTAATTATTTTGAAGTCAAGTGCA
>JAHLJT010006737.1:0-13265 GCA_031308135.1 Acheta domesticus
TATAAATTTTTTATAATATATTAATATTATTTATATATTTAATACACAAAATAGTATTATTTCTAAATTCATCATGAAGTTCACTACCTCAAGAAGTACTTAATTACTGCTTCATCCAAGAAACCGACGACCAGTAACGCAAAAAACGTGTCCATTGCAGCAATCTATTACACACTGGTTCGTAAAATATTAATATCTTTTTAAAGTTACTGAGATCCCTCTTTGATTTTTTCTGGGCTTATTATCAATACTTTAGTGCGTTTATAATTTTTTTAATTTTTAGCTCGTTGAGTTTACAAAAATATTCAATTTTCAAAATTTCATTTTTAAAAAAAATTGAAAATTCAAAAAATTAAATATTTTGCAAAATCTTAAAATTATACATGTTTTTAAGTTTCGAATGGAATTTGAACGGAATTTCTATAATTGGTGTATTCAAATGTATAATATTTTTAAGTTAGTGATGCGCGTCATTTTTAGCAATTTCATTATACAATATTTCCGAAAATAATAAGTTAGAAAAAAATAAAAATACACGTGTTCACTTATTTGATCCATATAACAAATAAAAAATTAGAAAATAAATAAAAATATGTAGGTCAAATTTTGGTCTTTTTTGTGCGATTTGACGTGGAATGGCTCATTTACCGATGTTAACGGAAAGTGAAGACGTGTCAATTGAATTGGCACATCTAGGGGTATATCGGGTCCGTAGCAGTAATATATTCTCACTTGAAATTTCTCCATTTAAAATGATGCTTTTTCATTACTGCCCTGCAAATATTTATAATTATTTAATTGTGCACCGAAATAGAAAAATGATATTTGTAAAATTCGATTAACGTCCAACCAATAAAAATAATGGTTGAAAGTGTCGTGAGTGTGATGGTTTATTGTTTGGGAGTTCATCATTTTCCTACATCCGTGATGCTTCCTTGATTAGAAGCAATGTGGCCATTATGTGAATCTTCCGATCGCGATTTTAAGTTCGAAAAATGCGGTTTCTTCTAACGAATGCGGATTACTACGCATAATATATTTGAAAATAGGAAAAAACTCAATAATTCATATATAGACATAGAATTCTTTTTATTAATTAAATAAATGCGATATTGTCTTACTATATTTGTTCTATGTTTGTTCTCAGTGTATATAATGTTCTCGATTCACCCAGAAATTAAAAACATAAAATATCAGTATTTTTGTTATAAAGTACTTTCAATTTGTTTGCTAATCGCGGTATTAATATATGCCACCCAAGTATTGGAATTTCAAAATTTATTGTGATTTTAATGTTTCATTTTGCATTTTTAGTAGTGCTCTGACACAATTTTCTTCCAGGTCACATAACCATTTAAAAGAAATTGTAAGTTAGTAGTGGTATTGCATATTTAATAATCTAAAATTACTTTTTCCGCTGTAGAGGATGCTTTTGAGGCTGGTGTTGAGGAAATGACCAGGAATTTTCTTTCAGCGTTGAATACATGGCAGCTCGTAGAAAGAGTGATTCCTATACCAATTACCTATCAGGTTCTCCCAGAATTCAAAACTTCATATGGGACACTCTGTGCCTTCTGTAAAAACCACTAGTTTCTAATTACCATTTACATTTTAGTATTGTCATTTTTCCCTGCAAACGTTGGTTTTAAAATCTCTGACCGTTTTGGACAACTGCATCCGAATCACACGGGTTGGTTACCGTTTTCTAATTCTTTCTGGAATATAGATAGCAGGGTATCATCCAGCAATGGGTATTTGCAGACCCACCTCGAACTCCTCGAGCATTTGCTGAATCGCGTTGAAAACACTGTTAATTTTTTGTACAAGGGATTAGACCTTAAAAACAGATTAGTGAAATCAGCAATTAAATAAATATTTAATTATTACATTAAATAAGAATAGTCATGCTCAATAATAAATATAACAAGCTAGAAAACTTAATACTACTAACCTTGTTTGGTTCTTCTGGTTATCTGCAAGGAGTCTTATGCTCTGGTTATCTGTGGTCTTAATATTTGCGCAAAATGTGGGCTGTTCCAAATAAAGCTATTTCTTGCACTTCCCAGTTTTTAATTAAGTTTAGACAAGTTCTTACTCAAATTTTGCGGAACAAATCCCAGAGCTCCGATAACTATCGGGACGACCTGTGCTTTTACGCCCCACATTCGGCTGATCTCGATTTCCAAACTCTTGTATTTAAGACGTTTCTCTGCCTCCTTGGTAACGACGTTTTGATCGCAAGGTACAGCAACATCGACAAGTAAACACGATTTTTTCTCCAAATCCCGGATAACTATATCCGGTTTGTTTGCCGCTATCGTGCGATCAGTTTGAATTTGTTGGTCGTACAATATCGTACACAATCCAACAGACGTCACCGGTTTCGGTGAGTGTTCGTACCACTTGGGGCATGTGTTTGGAACTTCGAGGGCGGTACAGATCTGCCAGTGGAGGTAGCTACACACCCTGTCGTGTCTTTTCAAGTATTCGGTCTTTGCTAGGATTGGACAAGCTGAGACAATATGATCAATGGTTTCTACTTGTTCCTGGCAAATGCGGCATTTATCATCTTGGGAAATTTTGAGAACCGCTTTATCATAATGTCGTGTTCTCAAGGCCTGATCTTGGGCAGCTATTACAAGTGCTTCCGATTCTGGCTTCATTCTTCCCCTTTTAAGCCACATAAATGATTGATCTTTATTGATCTGCACCTTGTCCATTCTTTTTAGGTATTGTCCGTGGAGTGGTTTGTCTCTCCACGATTTCTTTAACATTTTTTGTGTCTCACATTTCATGTTTAGTAGCATCAGAAGTTCAGTGTCTGTGTTATTCGACGTGTCTTGCATAGTTTTCTTCGCAATGCTTCTTGCTACACTAACAATGCCTCTGTTTCCCATTCTTCGGTCAGATTTCATGACCTGCCTCATTAGAGGGTCATCTTGATGGCTGACTACATACTTTCCCATCCCGACTATTGCGTTGTGCCAGGAGGCTTCAATTTGTCTGAGGCCTCTTCCTCCTTCCTTACGTGACACATAAAGTCTATGTACATCAGCTCGAGGGTGGGCAACATGATGCATTGTAGCAGTTTTCTGGTTTTTCGATCCATGGTGCGAATTTCTTGCTCAGTCCAGTCCACTAGTCCGAAACTGTATTCGGCTACAGGCACCGCCAAACTACCTATTGCTGATATTTTATTCCTGGAGTTCAGAGCGGACTGCAGGACAAGTCTCACTCTTCTATAATACTCCCTGCGAATTCTCTCTTTCATTGTGTCGTTCGAGATGGTCTCACATTCTTCAATGCCCAGATATTTGTAAGTTTTACCTGGCTCAAGATCTTGAATCACAGTGTGCGTATCAACTTCAATGTTCTCTGACGTTGTCAGTTTGCCTCTTTTTAAATTGATTTTTGCACACTTGTCAAGACCAAACTTCATGCAGATGTCATTGCTAAAGTCATTCACGACAGACAGCATTTGGGAGAGAATCGCTTCATTCTTAGCAAACACTTTCAGATCATCCATGTAAAACAAATGTGATACTGGCCTTTCATCACCATGGAGCTTGTAACCAAAGTCAGTGTGCGACAACTGTCTCGATAGTGGGATCAAACTAATGCAAAACAGCAGAGGGGATAGTGAATCTCCTTGAAAAATTCCCCTGTTAATCTGAATACTTCTGGTTTCTACTGCTCCCTTTCCGCTGTGTATTAGTAACCTGGTACTCCACGACTTCATACTAGCCTTGCAAAACTCAATAAGTCTAGGATGAAATCGATAGATCTCCAGGGTCTTCAAAATCCAATCGTGTGGTACACTATCAAAGGCCTTTTGGTAGTCAATCCAAGCCATGCTCAAATTACGTTTTCGTTTCTTTACATCATTCAAATGACTTTATTCAGTAGCAAGATTTCCTTACAGCCATAAGAACCTTTACGACATCCTTTCTGTTCAGCTGGCAACAGATGATTCTTCTCTAGATGTCTATACATTTTGTCAGCTATGGCTGCAGTTATAACTTTGTACAGTACTGGCAGACAAGTAATTGGCCTGTAGTTCTTCGCCAAAGAGCTGTCTCCCGCTTTGGGTAGCAAATACGTGATGCCGCGTGTGAGCCATTCCGGGAGTTCCTTTGGGTTTTCTAAAATTTTATTAACAGCCTTTGCTAGATGAGAATGTATTGCTGTTAATTTCTTAATCCAATAAATCTGGATCTTATCAATCCCGGGGATTTCCAGTTTCCCATGTTCTTAATTGCTTGGCAGAGGTCCTCTTCCGAGAATTGGTGAACATCTTCCACTGTTTCCACGAGTCCATTGGCAGCATCAACTTCAGATTGAAGCCAAGATGCGTCTTTGTTGTAGGATCTGCTCTCCTCCCAGATTCCTGCCCAAAATGCTTCGACGTCATCTTTTGAAGGAGTAACAGCATTGCCATTCGGTTTTTGAGTCAGATTGCGATAGAATCTCTTCGCGTCTGTTTCAAACAACCGGTTCTGTACACGGAAATCTATTCTACGTTTGTACCGTCTTATTCGTTGAGCCCATGCTTGAATTTTCTCTTTTAGCTTCTCAACTACCATTAGCCTGCTTGTGTCATTTTCAATTTGGTATTTTTGTTCAACATGGAATATTTTTCGTTGAACTTTAGAGGTGTGCGTTGATTTAGAAGATGCCTCAGCTAAGAGTGATATTTCACGCCGGGTGTCGGCTATCCGTTTCATAATTCTGTTCATCCATGGGGGTACAGAGCTGTTTACTCTGTTTTGCTGTCGGCCGTCGGTGTTCTTGGCTGGCCCCAAAATTATCTGAGATACTAGATATCCAGTTGCATATACGATGTGATTGATTTCAGTAATATCTAGATCTCTACCTGGGGTCTGTACCACCTCATTTAAGACAGAATTCGCTGTTTCTATCACTCTCTTAGCTTTGGCATTTTCGTATATTCTCCTCAACGGTGCACGAGATTCAAATGGAAGTTGACGAACTCTTTCTATCTCGCGTCGGAGGAGATTTCGCATCATGTCCTTATCGTGTAATTCATTGCCAGATGAATTTTCACCACTGACGGTGTTTCACTGGAAAGAGATGAACCTTCCACGGGATCATCGTTTTCAAGTTCTACATGTTCGTCATGTGGATTGTTCGATCGAAGAACATACTCCGCATTTCTCTCAATGTCAGCAAGTTGTTCTGCTGTGAATTTTCCACTGCTGAGTATGTATCGTCGTTGACTGGCAAGCTTCTTTGAGTATACGGTAGGTCTCATATCTGGGTTCCGCTCTCTCCTTATCTTAAAAACTTCTATTTCTGAGCCCCCATTTTTCGCTTTTGCGTAGTAAAAGTACCACATCACCTCCTTTAATTCAACCCCGGTCCATCTCTGTCGACGGCTTCGAGCTACTGCCGGCTCTGGGTCCCTGGGACTAACATCCGTGGGATGGCCAGATGTCGACAAGGTGACATTAGCTCGGTTTCTGAGCAGGTAGAACAAGGCACGTAAAGATCCATTACATTTCGTGTTCTATCCATTTTGCTCTTTGGTTTCAAGTGAAGATTCGCAGGTAGCAAGTTCGAGTTCACAGATCACACTTAACCTTTGGGTTGTTCCTGCCATCCGTTACTGCGACCCACTGTGGCCTCGGGACATCTCCCCCGCAGGGCCCAGCAAGAGGTCCCTCCGATCGCCAGTCGGTATTACTAAACCCTATGGGATTTTCGATGACTGCTGAAGGCAGCCTCCTTCGCTGGCTAATACAAGGTTCCGGCCTCTACTCTAATCAGTGGCATGGTGTGCGAACGCAGTTTCTCTCTTGAACCATCCATTGGCCGATAACAGGAAGTCCAACGGTTCATAACCCTCCCTCTCTACTTACTTCCCTCTCTCCTCAAAATGGAGTACTTCGTCGTCGGACCCCTCACCTTCAGCCTATTCAGCAGGGGAGGCCCTACCAATAGCATAGGCTACTACTGACATAGCTCACTGGATCATGAGGGTACTGAAGCTCTACCACCAACCACAAGGTCGTGCACTCTCTAGGTGTTGTTGTTGTTATTATTATATTATTATTATTCATTTTATTACCTTTCTATTATTAGGAGGAAATGAACAACAGTTAATTCTGGATGCAAACTATCTATTCTGAATGAGGTTTTTAAATATTAAATAAAAACGATGCCAAACACAACTGAACACGTTCACAGCTAAACAAGCTACAGAACTCACGCGGTTTGTTTATGCTACAAGATTTCTGGGCTCCAAAATATGGCGCAGGTGGCTTCAAGTTTATGACGTCATGCCATCTCCATATATTAATAGCGCCATGCAAATAACGTCCAATACGCTTATCAAACAAATAACAGGAACAAACAACGCAGAGGGAGCACGTGGTGTGATCCATGTGCTCCCGAACGTCCGGGGTTTCCGGGCAAAGCTGGCCTTTTTTCCGGATACACTACGTCATCAATATTCTGCAGCCAATGTGAGCCGCCTTGTAAAATTGACATGTAGCCAACCTCTGTACGACGAAGAAAACTCTACGCATGTCTGCTGACGAATCATCAAATTTAATGGAGCGTCATCTCGGCATCAAAAGTGTTGGTGAAATGTAGCGAGGCGTCAAGTATTTGACGTTCGTCACAAATGACTTTTTGATGATGAGGTCAAATGATGATTTGACGAAGGTTGGTGAAATCAACCGTTAGTACCTTAATGAGGCTGGGTTCCGTAGAGCTGAACAGTGGACATAAATCCGTTGGTGAATTAAGCTGAACGCCCTCAATCTTCTCACTGAACAATTGCACAATTCATCTCTTTTTATTTTATAATATATTAATTGTCTCGTTATATGTACGTTCATCATTAAGTATGTTGAATAAAATTCGTATCTAATATATATTTGTTTCATTATAATCTCAGTAGTCAGGTAAAAACGTCTTAAATTTTGGTGCGGCCCGCGGCATAACTAGAATTCGCTTTGTGGTCCATAAGCCCTTCTAAATTGGACAGCCTTGTTGTAGACCCACATTTGCGCAGATTTGCCACGCTTATGTACGTTATTTGTGAATATGTTCATGGTTGGAATTGTCATAATAGACCATGGCTGCTATTATTTTCGTCGTGTTTACTCCGTTGAGGGTCCGCTTCGCGCGATGCGGGTAGATGGGAATAGCGCGACTGTAACGTGCTACAGCGTAACAGATGTTGCAATGTAACGTGTAGCGAATTGCATTTGTGCTTGTTGACTTCAGCAGTAGAATCTCCAAAACCGTTCAATTTTCGTCTTTAGTACATATTATTACTCCGGGGGGAGGGGTAATTGCTTATTCACTTTGGACTTACTTATGGAGATTTTTGTGGATTTCTTCTTATAAATTCTGTAAACCCTTCAACTTTCCTAGGTGAATTACATGGAGGAAGGATTGTTTGATGGAAACCATTTATTTTCTCGTTTAGATTATGACATGAATAATCTTTGACCTTCTATATTTTGTACACACAACGTATGACATTTTCTTCTACATATATATTTTTTACAATGCCTCAAAACTACATAGTCAAATGAAAATGAAAACTTGTACATAGATATATCACAGAGGAATTGGGTGGCTGCCTTGAGATGCTGCCACAACAAAGAATGTAGCATCACCAGAATATTTCTTTTTTATGTTATCAATAGTTGCATCAACAGCATCCTTCTGCACCTGATAAATTAAACATTATATTACATATTATATTACAAAAGTTGATATTACACATTATGGTGAAAAATGCAATGTTGAGACCTATTTGGTAAAGTGGTAAACATTTAATTAACAGGTGAAATGAAAAATCACTAATTAATTGTTTAAAATGCAGAGATCAAGAGATCTCGTGTGATCTTTGTAGTAAGAGTGAGTTTATCTCAATTTTAGTATTAATCTTCAAACAGTTTTATTTTAAAACAATACACATATAAGAATAGAAAATATATTGATAAGTGGGGTTATCAAGTTTAAGCAGTTAAAATATTGTCTCATCTCTTAACATTGTCAGCTTTTGAAACTTGACTATGAACAAGAAGAAGGAGACGATACATGATTGATGAAAATTGTAAGGATGGTTTCGTGTATTGTAACTAACAACTCTAACTTCTAAAATATGTGTTCCCTTATAGTTCAATTTACTAGCAACCTGCAGCGTCTCTGCACATAGAACACATGTACAGTTAATTACACTTCGATTACTTCATAGTGTCCTTTGACAGGTCATCAGTTGTTACGGTGTCATCCAATCGGGAGTTCATATGTCATCATAGTGATGTTCAAGCTCTCGATAGGATGACACCGCAACAGCCGATTTATGTCAAAGGCCTCTGTGTTTAAATCAAAGTATAATATCTGTAACAATGCTTCAAAAGAAATTATTATAGTCAGGGCAAAAAACTTCATCTAATTCTATAATCAACTATAGCTACTAGTAAGGTGGTATTTCAAAGAACATTTTCTCAATTTTTATATAAATATATGCTAAATTTTACGATTAATGTGAGCCACGAGTGGAAATATTCAAAACACTGACAAGAAAATATATTTGCTTTAAATTTCAAGAAAAAAGCATTAAAATGCAATGAACAGAACAAAAGAAGGGCAAAATTAATATTAATACAATGTGTCATTGAAGAACAGAATGCCCTGTGGGCTTACATTACAAGGTTACAGTAAAATACTGCTGAGGTAAGCGTGCTTGTTTTTAATGTTCTGTGTGATTCAGTATTACCGTTTTTATACATATTTATCATTTCTAGCTTGAAATAAATTACACTGGCTGTCCAGAATGGTCTACAGAGTTAGATAAGGTTATCACAATACTATCTGAATTTTGTTTAGACACTGAACATCATTTGTTATTACTTAGTTTTTAAAAGCAAGATCATCTTATTTGGTTGGTTTATTTAATGTGTCATTTCAATGAACAATTAATTCAGTACACAAAAAATTCATGTATAATTTAATGCATAAATGGAAGTTGAGAAGTTAACTCCCACTCATTGCTTCAATACTGTTGTTATCAACATCAACATTATCCAGAGAATTTCAATTATTTTGTAAATGCAATAACAAAGAAACCATAAGAGACATAACTGACAAGAATAAAGAGATATCCAGAATTATTTTCAAAACTGCTACTAGAACATTCATCAGCCTATTGTAGCGTCATGCACGCTCAAACGAGCAGACGGTAATTTCACCGGATGTGGAACAAAGGGCTGGACATCTGGCGTGGTGACGCGCAATGACGCATCGGTTTTTCCGAGCGAGCGAAGCGTCGTCTCAGGTGCAGGGACGGGCAACGGTGGCGGCGGGCGGCGCCATGGCGCCTAAAAGCCGGGTGACGAACGCCCCATTCTTCTTTTCTGTAGTTCGAGCTGTGTGAGTAGGAGGCTGTGCGTCTAGCACGCGGAGGGGAAGCCGGCATTAGTTTGTCGTCAGTCATGAGACATGTAGGTTTGTCTCGGCAGAGCGGTGCATCACACCGAGGGGAAAACGTTTGTGGTTTGGGTGGTGTGGTAGCCGCACTGTAATATCACTTCTTGTGGTGGGCTGTATTTATTTACTTAGTAGAAGGCAGTGTTATGGTGTTTTACGACTTCGGTCTGTGTTTTTTCATTAATAAACCAACTGTTTATTCTACCCACCCTCGTCTGTGTTTTAATACATCCGTATGACGCCACAGACGAAGGAGCGATCAAATGGTGGCAGCGGTTATCGAATCCACCGGCGGGGAGAGGGCTTTTGTTTGATATAAGAACAAATAGAAGCAGCAGTTATCGAATTCCACGCGCGGTGTGTGCTATTGTTTGAAAATGATCAAATGTAGCAGCGGTTACTGAAATTCACGCGGGTACGGGCTATCATTTGCTGTGTGATCTGATGGTAGTTACGGTAAGGGCATTATTGTGGTAAGGCCATTTATAGTGAGTGTGGCAGCAATAAGCATAACCCACGCGATTTCATCTGTTAATTTGTGAGTAAATTATAGCAGCAGTTTATGTGCAGTATTTTGGAACTGTAGGCATTGATTTAGGCCTGAATAATTAAATCGTCAGTAAAAATAACTGGGTAGGCTTCGAGTAAGTGTTCGGGCCGAGTATTGTTAGCGTGTATGCTTTACCTAGCGTCACGTGATACAAGTTGCGGAATCATACGCATAGTTGATCGAGTCGTTAGGCCGCGAGTCAGTAAAACGCGACCGGTAGCGACGAAGGAGCGATCAAACGGCGCAGACGGAGCGACGCGGACGGAGCGGCGCAGACGGAGTGGCGGCGCAGACGGACCGCAGCCGAAGAAGAGGACATCCCGAACGAGGACAGCAGATAGCAGACAGCATAAGGGTAAGTGCGTCTTTCTTGTAAGTGACGGCATTATCTGGAGCTATGGCGTACCTCACGCGGTTTAAGAAAGAGGGGATGATTCGGATCGCCAATGATCTGGGTATTCAGTTAGACGGGACAGAAACCGTGATAAAATTGAAAGGTTTAATAACCGGACACGAGGATTATGATCCGGATTTCATTGAAGGGCTAGGCGAACAACATCGCAAAGATATTGAAGAAGAGAAAGAGAGAGAACGCGAGGAGAAGGAGAGGGAAGAACGTAGGGAACGGGAGGAAAGAGATAGGGAGTTAGAGCGATTTCGCATAGAAGCCGAAGTTCAAAGGGCGCGAAATGTTGCGGACGCGGAACCACGTGGCGAGGCACGCGGCGAAACGCATCGTGATGTAATAAGATTGGGCAAATTATAGGTCGTTTTAGAGGCGAGCAGGACGACATCACAACCTATTTAAACGCGTACGAGAGTCAATGTAGGCAGTTGAAAGTTCCAGAAGGCGATTGGGCCATGCATTTGATAGGATTGTTGCCTTATAATGTAAATAACTGGATCACTTTAGATGAGCAGGAAGAGGAATGGACATACGACGCGTTGAAGGCTAAATTGTTAGAATTATATCGATTCGATGCGGAAAAATTCCGCCAGTTATTTGTAAAACACAACAAGAGTAATAATTCAACTTGGGGTATTTTTTGCCAGGGAACTTTTGAATTATTGCTAGAGAATGGGTTGTCAGGACTCAATGTACATACGTTTGAAGAATTATTGAACCTAATGTAACTGACCAGATGAAACGAAAAGTTTCGTGGGAAATGCGGGACCATTTTATTGATTCTTGGTCGGAATTCAGCAATCCCATTGAATTCGCTAAAAACTCGACGCGTATGAGAATCACCGGCAAGGGTGGAAGAAATCAGGTCCTTTTCAGGGTAAGCAGAAGGAGCCTGAATCTAAGGTCGTAACTGGGCAGACGAAAGCAACCTTTAATGTTAGTGATACGGGCAAGGTAGCTACGAATCCTGAATTTGATAAAAGATTCGTGAAGAAATGTTTTGTGTGTAAGTCGACGCAACACTTAGCTAGGCAGTGCCCTAACAAAAGAGTGGAGCCTATCAACCATGCGTGCGAGCCTGAAGCCAGTGAAATTTTGAAGCCTTATACTTTAGTTGGCAAAATCAATCAGAAAGAATCTTTGATTTTACGCGATTCGGGCGCATCGTTTGATCTTAGTGAGTGAGAGTTTAGTAAATGCATCAGATTACACGGGCGAATCTATCTGGATTAGCCAGCCGTTAGAAAGGGCGCCGAAGAATTTGTGTGTCGCGCAGATTGAATTAGAAATACCTAGCGGTCGTGTTATTACAAGGGCGGCAGTTGTACCAAAAGAGTGTGAATTAGCGTATTATATTTTAAGTAATCGAACTATGTTATTGTTAGAAGAAGTTAAGCAAGGTTTTGTCGAACCACAGGAAATCAATGTGGTAGTTACGCGAGCCAGTGCAGCTAAAGAACAGTTTAGTTTAGGAAACTCTGTTGAAAATGTAGTACAAAATATTGAAATTAATAGGTCTGAAAATGATGTGGAGGAGGAGGAAAATACAGAGGCTATAAGTGCTGAATGTGATAGTGTAGTAGAACTTGCCAGTGAAATTAGAGATTTATTACGTGTAGACACGAATCAGTTTCGCAGGGCACAGCAAGCTGATGGAGAAGTTAAAGCAATCTATGATGAATGTAAGACTGTAAATAGTGAGCCAGGGAAAGATATGTATTTCATTAAGAACGATATTCTCTTCAAGAATAGGCGGAGCAAGAAAGGTGAGAATTTTGAAATGCTGGTAGTGCCGAAGATATATCGCGGGGACATTTTGAGAGTATGTCACGAAACTGCTTCCAGTCATTTAGGTTGTTCTAAATCAAAGTCTTGTATGTCGCGGTATTTTTATTGGCCGAACTGTTTTCAGGAGATGGAAAAATTCGTGAAAACGTGTAATAGTTGCCAGTTAGTAGGACACGGTGGTGACAAGAAAAAAGCACCTTTGATTATTGTGCCGACTATTAGCGAGGTATTCTCTAAATTAAATATAGATACGGTAGGCCCGTTTGCACCAAGTAGTACGGGGGCAAAACATATTC
Source organism: Acheta domesticus (assembly GCA_031308135.1). Taxonomy (NCBI): domain Eukaryota; kingdom Metazoa; phylum Arthropoda; class Insecta; order Orthoptera; family Gryllidae; genus Acheta; species Acheta domesticus. The sequence continues at coordinate 12,512 of JAHLJT010006737.1, forward strand.
TTACAGCAATATGTGTATCTTCACGGTATCCCGAGGCCATACCCATCAGAGATTTACAAACTACTACTATTATTGAGGCCTTAATGGAATTGTTTAGTAGAACGGGATTTCCTCGTGAAATGCAGACAGACCAAGGCACGTGTTTCACCAGTAATTTGATGGTTGAGTTTGCGGAAAAATTCGGTATTCGAATTGTTCACAGCTCCTCATACCATCCTCAAAGTAATTCAGTTGAACGGATTCACCGAACTATGAATAGGCTATTTAAGGTGTTATGTTTAGAGGCAGGAGGTGATTGGGAAATGAATCTACCGGCAATTTTATTTGCCATGAGAACAACGGTTCATGAATCTTTAGGCTATACTCCAGCGGAGCTTGTATTTGGGAAGAACTTGAGAACACCGGTAACATTGTTGTATGAGAACATTGTAGGGAATGAATCAGAAAGCAACACGGTAACAGAATATGTTTTTGAATTGATTAATAGGTTAAAATATATTAGGGAAACTGCACACCTCAGGTTAGAGAGTGAGCAACGCAAAAGGAAGGTTGCTTATGATAAGAAGGCTGTAGTTAGGAATTTTAATGTTGGGGATAAGGTATTAATATTTGCTCCCAATAGAACAAAGAAATTATCTGTACAGTGGATAGGACCGGGAGAGGTTATGGAAAAAGTTTCTGATGTGAATTATCTTGTACAATTGCCTAACAAAAGTGCAGGAAAAGTGTACCACGTCAACATGATGAAAGCGAC